>WSYH01000165.1:281267-298995 GCA_036426205.1 Ascaphus truei | reverse complement strand
ACCCAGCATGTACCCAGCATGTACCCAGCATGTACCCAGCATGTACCTGGGTCTTGTTGGTGAAAGCCCAGATTTGTTTTAGAACGCGCGTCGGCACTACAGTAATGTACAATACAGCTGTTTCCTTTCCCAGGTACTGATTTTATACATGAAAATGTACACTTTCTCTACACGGATAAGTGCAAACTTCCAACCATTTCTGAAGAAAGAAAGTACACAAGGGGTTATTCATTAAACGGTGCTGGTGCCGATTGAGGCACGATTGCATGGAAATACTGATTGACTTCAATGGGAGGAGTTTAATTCTTATTTTATACAAGTGTAGTGGGTACCCCCTGGCTATTATTCTACCCAATGTGCTGGCAGTAAACCCTGGTATTTACAGGCTTGCCAGTAGTTGGTATGGTGGTTTCCTCCTTCACCTTTGGTACTGCATTTGAGTGACAGTAGGGGGTGGTACATCCTGTTGTAGCTGGGACAACGGGGGGCCCGCCTCCTGGCTGTACTTAAGGGCAGGACCGCCCTAAATTTGTAGGTTGTTCCTTCCCCCTGAGGAAGGCAGGTCACACATCTGGGAGCCTGAGATTGGGGCCTACCCATGTGCTCTTCCCTGCGGAGAGGAGTGAGTGTGACTATACCTCTGCCTCCGCTAGGGCGGTGGGGAAGAGCTAGGACGGCTGCGGGTGCCCTTGGCCTGTAGTGACGGTCCAGGGACCATCTCCGGAGAAAGCTGATCTAAGGAGACTGAATCTGGCAGACGACTGCCGAGTAGCTGTATATTACTGCAAAGACTGTAGTAATAAACCGTTCCTGTTTGCAATATACCTCCGGCCTGGTGTGTGATCTTATCAGGGGGAGAGGTACAAGTTCTACCGTGGGAGATCATCTCCATATATCCCTGGAGCCTACGGCAGATGGAGGCGCTGCACTGCTAAGTATTATGTGGGGTGTGAACCCCAGAAGCCTGTTCCTGTGTCCCAAAGTCCTCACGGACAACTCAGCCCTCTTGTTACCAGCAGGTATGCACCACACGCACCCTGTAATGGCCCCTATCTGCGATTGGGGGTTTGGGTAAACACCATCATACATGGTTTCACTGTGCAGTGTTTCTGACACGCTTTCATTGTATACGTGAATGCCCACAGCCATTTAATGCTTCTTACAGATTGCAAAAAGCTCATAAAGATTTCAGCCAGTCTTTTGCTCCCACCCTGTTTCACTCAAAACATTTTAAAGCCATTCTGCCTTAAATATGTATTTCCCTTTGTTAGATGGTACCAGAGCTCTCTGGTGCCACCATGTGGTTGGAGCAGAGAAGTGCCCTCCATAAAGTACAGCACATTTTCCGTATATTAGGAATACTAAATTGATTGGCATGAGTTTATTTTATTCAGTCACATTTTTCCATAGAAATCCAGGACATTCATGAACCAGAATGCACTGGGGTAACTGTTGGGAAACAGGAGCCAGATCACAGTCTTGTGATGACTCAGTAAGGTTGGAAATACTGCTTAAGGCACCTTTTGGACCATTGCTATGATTGGGCTGGACGGTGCCTTGTGCCTTGTTACATAAAGCAAATAAGTAAATAGGACTCTTGGTATTGATTACGTCACTGATGTAAAAGACTGGTAGAACCAGGGGGACTCAGCAGGACAAATGACTTTATCTCTCTGTGTCACAGGCACCAACATTGTATTAGGGCTGTATGGGGCAGGGAATACAACTCATATATATAGAGCTGGGTACACTGTCAGCCCTATATACTGTAATACAATTATTATGATTTTAATTAGTATATATTATTATTATTATTATTATTATTATTATTATTATTATATGTGTGTCTGTGGGAGAGACATTCTCTGGAGTATTTCCATGTCACCTGTAGCGTTTCCAATAGGAACACAACTTACAGCATGGTCTGATCTAAGACCCAATGTTATTTGCTGTAAATTCCCCTCTACCTCTCCCCCACTACCCCCAAGATGGGGAGGAAGACGGCTTTGCGGCGTAGGCTGCGGCCAGTGTGACGCTGAGCGGGAGCACACGCTCAGACCAATCAAACACATTGCTAGAATGTGTTTGCCCAGCGTGAGCGCACACGTGCCAGTCAGCGCACGGCGCTCATCTGCTTGCAGAGACAAGTACATTTGTTTCTGGCGCGTCGCATGAGTGGTTCGCCCAATAAGGGCGAACCAGCTCCGTGACATCATGGCCGCGCCCCCCACCCCCTGAGCGCGCAACTGGCTGGCCACAAATCCCCCAAGCAAAATGAGCGCCAGCGCGCTCTCATTCACCCTGGCCGCAGCCTTAGTGTATTATTGATGAAAGAGTTTGCATGACAATTTCTGATTCACCGTTCAAAAAACAAGCAAACGTGATTATGCTCACTGAACGCTCAGTGAACGGCTTCAAATTACAGATACGAAGGGTTAACATTTACATCCAGGTATATTATTTTTGTTTTCTAACAAGTTTAAGAGGAACTTTTCTGAAAGGGTTAATGATCTCAACGATTGATGGACTGTTGGAGTGATCAGTATACACACTTGACAGTATACTGTACATAGGAGTCTAGAAACACAGGTGAGGAGACACTGAGACGCCTGTTACTGTGTGACAGTAGCTGCTACCTGGAAGTGTAATGATTGGCACCATAAAATTCAGCGTTACGATCACTCTGGAATGAGACTATTGGTATTTTATGCAGATTTGCTGTTTCATTTGCTTCCTCAGCTCTGGATTTTCTCTGGATGCTGTGCAGGGCGTTACAGAGACCGTCGGGATGGAGGGGCGAGTGGAGCGCTCATCCCTCAACGCACTATCATATGTATGAGCTGATTGGGTAAAGGGGGAGTCCCATGTAACAGGCAACAATAATATATTTTGAAACAGCCTATCAATGTGATTGTTCTCCTTAGAAAATATTCCAGCAGAAATCCGTCCTTCCCCTATTTCCATCGGTGTGCGGGCAGGCAGTCTCCAAATGTGAACTTCCAAACTTCAGAAACATACTTTCTAAACATGTGACCCAAACCAAAGAAAAGGAGGTTTGTTAGTTAATTTAAAGCTGCAGTTCAGTCTTTTTTTTTTTTTTTTAATTAATTTTTTTACTTCAATAGTTTCATGTGGGCAATCTCTAATTACCTAAAGAACTGTATAGCTGCAGGTCAATTCGTTCTCCATGTATTGATCAGCGAAATTTGGTGACATAATTAGTGAAGGGATCTGTTTTTCTTCTGCTTCTGTCTCTCAGTGGAAGCTCATGAATATTCATGAGCACTCCTGCACTGACATGTGCTGGAGGGAGGGCAGGGCTGACAAAGGGGTGTGCCAGAGCTTGTGACAGTACATGAAGGGGCAGTGCCTTAGCAAATGGTTGTTAAAATAGAATACAAGAAAATTGGTCTTTCAAAGTTGTTTTTTTTAAAACAGAAAATGCTAAAAGTATTTTTTCTTACTACAGAACTGATTTATTAAAAAAAACCACACATGCAGGATATTGACTGAACTGCAGCTTTAATTGAGGTAGCCTTGTTATTCCAGTTGTAATAATGCAAAAAATAATCATACTTCAGTATTACAGTAGGTGATACGTTTTTTACTGGGATGAACAATT
The DNA here is from genome assembly GCA_036426205.1 of Ascaphus truei. Taxonomy (NCBI): domain Eukaryota; kingdom Metazoa; phylum Chordata; class Amphibia; order Anura; family Ascaphidae; genus Ascaphus; species Ascaphus truei. The sequence goes on along the minus strand of WSYH01000165.1, from coordinate 295,373 downwards.
GATATTTTAGTGTAAGCTTTCGAGAGGCCTCCTGTCTTTCTCAGGTCACGCAATGCTGATTTACAAACGTTTCTCCGAGTTTAACACAGATGAAAGCTACAAGGTAACAATCTAAGTGTAGCCATGGCTGGTGCAAGCTATAATTTCTGCCTTCTGACATTTAAGTCCTAGTAGCTACAGGCAGTGTCAGGCTATCCTGTGGGTTACCCCCCCCCCTCTCATGCTGCCTCTCTGAGTGACAGGTGTGGAGGAGAAACTGGGTCTGTGTACAGCCAATCATGGTGCATACCTTGTGCCCTCCCCCTCTTTGCCTTAGGCTGTGTTTATAGTGGCATAGTGCTTGCTGATGCGTGCTGAGGCGCGCTTAGCATATATTCAGAGACCCATTATATGTCATGGTTCCATTCTGAGTGAAAGCTTCCGCTTGCTTGCTCACGCTTGCTGAACCTTGCTCAGCTTCCAGCTACAGGCAAATCTGTGTTTCTGTGCTTGCTGGAGAGGAGGTGTGGTCACGTGACCGCACAGCCTCCAATCAGAGCGCAGCACAGAAATTATCTTACACCCGAGAGCGGCCATTGTTCCCTGTGTGCTGTGCTGTGTGTGTGCAATGTATGCAGTGAGTGTGTGCTGTGAGAGTGCTGTGTGTGCTGGTGCTGTGAGTGTGTGCAGTATGCTGTGTGTGTGCAGTGTATGTAGTGAGTGTGTGCTGTGAGAGTGCTGTGTGCTAGTGCTGGGTGTGCTGTGAGTATGTGTAGTGAGTGTGCAGTGTGCTGTGTGTGTGCAGTGTATGCAGTGTACAATTTTTTTTTACATTATTATGTTTTTTTAATTCGGGGTCCATATATATATATATAAATATCCATTATATCCATGGATATAGGGGATATATATTAAATGAGATATATATTATATATATATATATATATATATATTTTGGATATATCTATATATATCCTATATATATATCATACATATATATACACATACATACATATCATACATACATATCCATCACAAAGATCCCTGTCCCGCCTCCCGCCGGTGGGGGGGGGGGGGAAGCAGCGCTATAATTGGAGGCGCTGCTGAGATTCCAGAACAGGGCAGGCTTTTAGGACATTGCAGCAGAGAAGATGCCGGGGCCGGGCTCCTGATGCTGCACCAGAGACCCTGGCCACACATTTCGAGTTAAGGAAGCGGAACCTCCAATAAATCATCCCTTTTTATATACCCCTGTCTGAGTTCTCAGTCTAATTGGGTAGGGGTATGGATGGAATCTGCCCTAGTGGGGGGCTGTCTCTGGAAATCCTGCAGCCTGCTAGAGCTGGAGGCGCCGACACCCTGAGTGAACAGTTAAGACCCACAAAAGCCTGTCCTGTTTCCCATCGCGGACACTTACAGGTATGCATGCAGCACAAACACCTGTAGCAGCAGCAACATCTTCCAGTGAGGGGGGAAACGGCGCTACACTTGTGTGTGACTGGCTGTGAGATCTCGGCAGATAGGTTTGCAAAGTTTGCAGCGTGTGATGTTTGTGCCGTTCTCAGCATCCTTAGGAAGTTGGTTAGGAAGTTTTCTCCTGACTTACTTCTGCCTGAGGTTTGGCGGTTGCCGGAATGCGAGGATGGGAGGTTCGGGGAAGATGTCTTGTAATGTCCTCTGTCAGCGTGGGGTTGCAGATCTTTGATGATTTCTGACATTTCTTCCAGAGCAGGGTGTATGTCGCCGCTCTCTTTCCCTCTCGTAGATTGTATTCTTGGCATTTACATCTGTGTTAAACCCAGGGAATAATGTGTAACTCAGAACGGGTTCCCCTTAGGAAGAGAGGAGAACTCCCGGAAGCTTGCCATAATATCAATTGTTAGGCCAGGTCGCCAGTGGCCGCTGCGGCACGCACTACGGCGTGAGCGCCACACACCATAGCACAGCCCTCTATGGGGCAGACCCCAGTGGCCGTGTGTGTGTGGGCGCGCAAAGCGCGATGACGCATCCCCTGGCAGGGAAAACAAGAATTTTGCCTTTCCTTGCCGCGACGCGATCACATGGTGTGCGGGCAGCCAATGGCAGGGCAGATCGTTTGGGCCAATAGGAGTGTGTTGTGCTTTGTGCTGCACTGACGTCATGGCCGCGCCCCCTCCCCCCCATCATGGCCGCGCCCCCTACCCCCCCCCACCACCACCTCCCATTGCTCCCCCTTGACTACACAACGCGGCTTTCAACTGTGCCCACGCTGCCAGGCGCCCGTATCGCTGGGGCCGGAGCCTAAGTCCACATGAAACAGGTATCGCCCACTAAGATTGTTTCACAGAATTAAAAGAAATGAAAAACTAATCAAGTTCCAGCAAAATGAAATCATCTTTTTTAAGAACCAAAACCCAGTGAAAGTTCCCACACATAATAATAATAATAATAATAATAATAATAATAATAATAATAATAATAATAAGCGGTGCTCTTCTATACGACACCTAGCGCACCAGAACACTTGATGACCCATTCATGTCAGCGGTCTGCACGTTGTATTGCGCCTCCGGAAGATGCCGGAAGATGCCGTATGGCCGGTCACCACTTGGTACGTATGCCCCACTGTCTCACCATGAAAGAGATTAGGTAAAAAGCATTAAAAGTCTCTGAAGCATTTGGTTTCCATGGAAACATTTACAGATAAAGTAAAAAAAAATAATAATATATGTAAAAAAAATATTTAAATACTTGTCTGATTTTTTTATTTTATTTGCCAGTCACCTACATTATAGCCAATTAAATAAGCAATTGCTTTTAAATGCATTTGATACAAAGGGGTCTGCCCCCTCTCAGGCCTCGGGCATGGTCAGCGCTTAGGCGCTGACCCGTGCTGAGGCGCGCTGCTGCTCGGCACTGAGCCCCTGCAGCCGCAATGAGAGCGGCTTTAGCAGGGGCTCGCGCACGCTTCCGCACGCCTGCGGAAGCGCGTGTCTTGCCAAATCTTTCGTTTCTGTGCTCGCCGGAGCGCAGGGCCGGTCACGTGAGTGGTTCGCCCTCCATGACGTCAGTGGCCCGCCCCCAGACACGCCCACGGATGGCGTGCGCTCTAAGGCCATGGATAGCACTGCTTTCCCTGAGCCTCAGCGCGCCTCCGCACGGCTTCAGTGTCTATGGACTAAGCCTAAAGCAGTTCCTTCGTGGTTCTGTAAAACCCTGCAGATTCAACCGGGACAGAAGGATTCGAGGATTTCTCTGTCATCATCCCATTATCTCAAACAAAAAGTCTGAAAAAGCACTACTACCACTCAATAAATGTCCTGGAACAGGATTTCATACTTTTCTGTCTCCCTTTGCAGCTCACAGACTGTTGCTGTCTCCCTAGTTCAGCTGCATGTAATTCCCTCTGTCTCAGCAGCTGGCTGCATGTGTGAAGGCGACATTGTTTCATATGTCCCTTTCTCAGCCCTAGCTGGTTGCCTGGGCAACCCTCCATTCTTCATAGCTGGAAGATTGGTTCATTCCTGCCCCCCCCCCCTGTCTCTGCTGACAAGATAGTTCAGTCCCTTTTACTTTCTCCCCTTACTTCCTTTTCAATTCTAGGACCCAGCGTGAGTACCTTTCATGCTACTAGCCCTAGCAAGGCCTTTCCGTGTTTACCACAGTCTTATTAGCACTTCATATAGAGAAGCACTCTCTACCCACACTACATCTGCAAGTACCTTTCATCCTATGACTTTCCTTAAAAAAAACTAAGACAAAAGGACTTGTTGTGCTTTGGAAGAGGGAAGACTTGAGTTAAGCTACCTGGAGCCATTCATACACCACACGTGTCCCTGGTTCCAGGATAATAATAGTATCCACAATATAAACCTGTAAATTACTAGGCGGTGCACCCTGGAGTAAAGGTAGACACTATAAACTAACAAGAAAGATGGGCAGGTCCCAAAAGACAAGACCTACAGAAACTCCATACCGGGCACTCTAAAAGAGGGTACTGTGACAGAGTGAAGTCAACTCCTATCAGTTACGCCTGGGAGACATATGTCTGAGTGCTTCATCCAGCACTCATAAGGGTTAACTCAGGTGGACGTTAGGAAATCAGGAGGCAAGCTGACACCTGTTAGCCAGGAAGGTAGAAAAGGATCTTGTGACTGGCAGTAGCTGGCTCTCTCAGACCAGAGCACATGGATATGTGCTGTTAGCCAGCCAGATACATCAAACTGCTTACTGCAACCAAAGTAAAACTTTTTCATTTGTTTTTCTAACTGCTTAAAAGACTCTTATGGTTTGACTTTTTCATTTGTTTTTCTAACTGCTTAAAAGACTCTTATGGTTTGGTTCTGGTTTAGCCAGCCAGCCTGCTAGCTAGGCCTGCTGTGTTAGTCAGTCCTCCCATGGCTACCTGCTCCTGTTCTACTTGGCCGAGACTGGCCCTACTTTGAAACATTGTTGGCCCCTACTCCTACGGAGCCTACTTCTCTGGTACCAGAGAAGCCTGGAGACTTGTTTCCTTTTCCCCCAGAGATTTTCCCCCGTAGACACCATGTCCCAAAGACATGTAAACAGAGACGTGCGGAAAAAGAGAACTGGTTAAAAAAGGCTGGGACTCTTGGTAACATTAGTCAGCCCAAAGGACTGCAGGTCATGGCCGGGGATGACCAGGGTGGGGAACAGATAGATACGGGAAATTTGCCAGACCTGGATCTTCCTGACTTCCGTCAGAGGCAGAGGGAAGACCCAGCTCTGGCTAGACAATATGAGAAGGTGGTACAGGTCAACAACAAGATAATGGATGAACAAGGTGTAAGAGTGTTTCCACATTTTGAACTGTTGAATGACATCCTATATCGTGTGAATAAGGTTACACAAACAGGGGAGGTCATTCGACAGATGCTAGTCCCTAAGGGGTTAATTAAAACAGTGTTCACCCTAGCCCATACTCTCCCATGGGGTGGTCATTTGGGCAGAGATAAGACCACGGACCGCATCTCGTCCCGGTTTTACTGGCCAGGCATACATGGTGACATCATGAAACTATGTGAGACATGTCCTGAATGCCAGTTAACTAGCCAAAAGGGACAGAAGCCGGCTCCCTTGGTCCCTCTGCCCTTGGTAGCCATCCCATTCGAGAGAATTGGGGTAGATCTGGTCGGACCTTTAGAACCTTCTGCGAAGGGACATAAATTTATACTCGTTGTTGTAGATTATGCCACCAGATATCCTGAGGCCTTCCCTCTGAGATCAGCCACTGCTAAACAGGTTGCCCACAGGCTGTTAGAACTGTTCTCTAGGGTAGGACTTCCCCAAGTAATGTTAACTGACCAGGGAACAAATTTCATGGCAAAGTTAATGCAGGATGTCCTGAAGTTATTGGAGGTAAAATCCGTCCGGACCTCAGTCTACCATCCTCAGACTGATGGATTGGTAGAGAGGTTTAACCATACTTTAAAAACCATGCTTAGGAAGTTTTTGGACACTGAAAAGCGAGCTTGGGATGAACTTCTCCCTTTCCTGTTGTTTGCGGTACGAGAAGTTCCCCAATCATCCACAGGCTTCTCCCCGTTTGAGCTCCTATATGGACACCAACCTCGGAGTATTCTCGACCTACTGAAGGAATCCTGGGAGGAGGAGCCCTCCCCCTCCAAGAATACCCTTCAGTATGTCATAGACCTTAGAAACCGCCTAGACATGATAGGTCGGTTTGCTAAGGAAAACCTCAAATCTGCTCAAGAACGTCAAGAGAGGCAGTACAACCAAAATGCTCGCTTGAGGGTATTCCAACCTGGGGACCAAGTGATTCTACTACTACCGACATCAGAGAGTAAACTCCTTGCGAAGTGGCAGGGTCCTATCCAAGTTCTCCGCCGCACCGGGGAGGTGAACTATGAGATCTCTCAACCAGGGTCCAGGAAGGGTAAACAAATCTACCATGTGAACCTCCTGAAACCCTGGAAAACGATGAGATCGCTGTTCATCCACCCTCGGGAAGGAGAGACGGATTTGGGTCCACAGCTTCCAAAGGGTAGTACGTACAATGACCATCAGGTTCCCATGGGAGGGCAGTTAACAACGGAACAAGGGTCAGACCTACTAGAATTATGTGACCAGTTCCTGATTTAGTGTCCCATAGGATTGAGACAGAACCTGGCGTAAAAGTACGGTCCCGTACCTATAGATTGCCAGAGGGCCGAAAAGACCAGGTAGAGAGGGAGATAATAGACATGTTGGAATTGGGCATGATCGAGGAGTCCCACAGCGAATGGTGTAGCCCTATCGTGTTGGTCCCTAAACCAGATGGGAAGGTGAGGTTTTGCGTGGATCTGCGAAAGGTAAATGCTGTATCCAGATTTGATGCATATCCAATGCCTAGGGTGGATGAATTGCTTGACTCGCTTGGTAAAGCAGAGTATATCTCCACCCTAGATCTCACGAAAGGATATTGGCAGATACCTCTAGCGGAAGAATCCAAATGCAAAACTGCCTTCGCCACCCCTCTCGGTTTATACCAATTCGTCACTATGCCATTTGGGTTACATGGGGCTCCAGCCACGTTCCAAAGGTTAATGGACAAGGTACTACGACCCCATAGGGCATATGCCGTGGCCTACTTGGATGACATTGTCATCTATAGCCGACACTGTCAGTCTCATATAAAAAGATTAAGGGCAGTCCTAACGTCCTTAAGAGAAGCAGGGCTCACTGCAAATCCAAAAAAATGTGCCCTGGGTAAATCCACTACAAAGTACTTGGGCTATGCCGTTGGGGGAGGGATAGTAAGGCCACTAGCTAGCAAGGTGGCCGCCTTAAAGGAAGTCCCCACCCCACAGACAAAGACACAGGTCCACTCCCTTTTGGGGTAAGCAGGGTATTACCGGCGGTTTATCCCCAATTTTTCAGAAATATCTGCACCCCTAACAGATCTGACAAAAAAGAGTGCCCCGACCCAAGTTAAATGGTCTTGGAGTGCCAAGACGCCTTTGACATCATCCAGACGGATGCCTCAGAGATTGGACTGGGAGCAGTGCTGTCTCAGCAATTTGATGGTGTTGAACACCCCATACTGTTCATCAGCCGGAAGCTGTTCCCAAGGGAAGTGAGGTATTCCGTTATTGAGAAGGAGTGCCTCGCTGTAAAATGGGCAATTGAGGCCTTGAGACATTATGTTGCCGGAGTACACTTCACCCTGGTCACTGACCATGCACCCTTGAAGTGGCTAAACACCATGAAGGACACGAATCCAAGGTCGACCAGGTGGTATATGGCCCTCCAACCCTTCTCTTTTGATATTCAACATAGACCTGGAAAGGACCATGGAAATGCTGATTTTTTGTCAAGAGAAGGAGTGGAGGGTCGGGCTTCAGCCGTGTGGGACACTAGCCACACACAAACAGGGGAGGTATGTGACAGAGTGAAGTCAACTCCTATCAGTTACGCCTGGGAGACATATGTCTGAGTGCTTCATCCAGCACTCATAAGGGTTAACTCAGGTGGAAGTTAGGAAATCAGGAGGCAAGCTGACACCTGTTAGCCAGGAAGGTAGAAAAGGATCTTGTGACTGGCAGTAAGCTGGCTTCTCTCAGACCAGAGCACATGGATATGTGCTGTTAGCCAGACAGATACATCAAACTGCTTACTGCAACCAAAGTAAGACTTTTTCATTTGTTTTTCTAACTGCTTAAAAGACTCTTATGGTTTGGTTATGGTTTAGCCAGCCAGCCTGCTAGATAGGCCTGCTGTGTTAGTCAGTCCTCCCAGTGTGGAGCAGGATTTATTTGTTTAAAGGGACAGTGTACCCGCATGTTATGTTGCTGTGGAGAAATAAAGCCACTGAACGTTTTCATTTACCCTGAAACTACACGTGTGGACTGTTCCCTGACCTCGGCTACAGGCCGTCCTGCCACAGGTACAAAATAATTATTTTATTAAATAAACAATGAACGAGGAAACAACTGACAGACAAGAATAAAAACACTAATAACATTTAGTGGACCGTCTCTAATTCATGATGGTACAGCCAGAAAATGAAGATAAGTCAGAATGATGTAGATAACTTATAGATACTTATCTAATGTATGCCCATAGTGGGGATAATCTAACTATCATCAACCAGATTGACCGCAGGTTATAAAGAGTAACACAGCACTCCCACCCGGCTACGGGCACAGCTGGTAATGCAGATAATGAACAGCAATAATTCAAGCATGAAAATAATGTGATAAGCAAGTAGCTACTTTATATCCAGAGCAGACACCCATATCGTTAGACAATGCGGAATAAATAAAGGGTATGCAAGAGACAAGAAATGATGTTCCTAACTTGCAATGGAAAGTCACCTCTCCATTCATAAGGTAAATGCCCCGAGATCTCACATGGCAGTACAGTGCTGAAAGTGTAGGTAAGTGGTGAATCAGTCAATCACATCACCCTATATAGGAATACAGCACTATCTACAATGTGCTGCATCTCTTTCCCATGCCGAGAGGTTAACGGATGTCTCTTTCTCTCTCTTTCTCTCTATCTCTTCCCCCTCCCTCTGCCTTTCCCTCTCTTCCTTTGTTGGTCTGACATGTCATTGTTTGACATTACTTGTTCTCCCAAATGCAGCTGTATAATATTCTCACTGACTCACAGCCCACAAAACCGCAGGAGTGAAAGCTCATTATTACATTTTCCGAGCTCCTAATCGAAACATCATGGAGCTATAATCACAGTAAAAGAACAGGATCTGCCACTCTTGGGCTGTGGGGCAGGGCAATGGCGGGTCCTGAGCCATCCAATGTTTCTCTGCAGTAATGCTCAGCGACGGCTGTCACAGACCAGTGGGATTCCCGGGACCGTAAACTACAGGTCATCGGTACAATGAGTCATTAGAAATATTCCTCCAGCTGGGATAGTGTGTTGGTCCTACTGACTGCAAGGAAATTCTGCTATGACCATGACGGAAATGCATTCCGAAATACCCAAGTCAACAGTACCATGCTACTGACCGGTACTACTTGTGTGGTTATCCCAAGGGCCTTGCTCTTATTTACCAGGAGAGGAAGCATTGTATTTTATTTATCAAATGTTTTACCAGGAAGTAATACAATGAGAGCTACCTCTCGTTTTCAAGTATGTCCTGGGCATAGGAGTTATGATGACAAATGCATGGTTACAAATACATAGTTACATTAAGTGAGCAGGGTTATTACATTATATACATTACATGCTCAGTAAGAGATAATATATATTATGGGCGTCAGTAACAGTTACAGACCAGATTCAAATGTGAGACAGATTTAGTCTTGAAAGAACATAGACTGGTGGCGGCTGTGAGAGTCTCCGGTAGACGTTTCCAGTTTTGGGGTGCACGGTAAGAGAAGGAGGAGCGGCCGAATACTTTGCTGAACCTTGGGACCGTGAACAGTCTTTTGGAGTCAGATCCCAGATGATAAGAAGCTTTGGTTAGGTACTGTAGTGACGTCAGCCAGAGACATTTAAGGCATGGGATAACAAGGCTGTACCTAAGGGTCCCGGATCTTTCAAAGACACCCAACCTTAAAGAGGCTTCACAAATACTATGGCCCACAATTGAATGTTAAATTCGTAGTTCTAACTAAACGCAGCAAACGTTACTTAATTATCATTTTTTTTCAATTGTATTTTTTGGTGTGATTACAACCGTATATTGCTTTTAATTTTATATAGCAAACAAGGCAGAAGCAGCGCACAGACACTGGAGTCAGGAGTCAGAAGATGGTCCCATAGGTGGCAAGGGTCTTCAGCTTTGGGCCAATGGGATAGAAGTTTGTCCAAGTGCCTCTTCCATTCAGCCCAACGTTCAAACGGTCGATTCAGGGAAAATGTGGACGCACAGAGGGACAGCCAATCAGGAGTCTGCTTTCTGGTAGGCTCCCAAAGGACTGCAGTGGGTGCAGGGGTAGCGGAGATGCGCCAGTCCGTCAAAAATGAATCAAAGGGAGCTCTGCGCTCACCTGCTGCAGTGCGGGGAACTAAGGAAGGGCAGTCCCAGCAGCGCAACTGCAAGTCCTGGACTTCCCTCCCCAGACAGGGCCCATGAAATGGGAACCAGGGCCCCTGCGGAGGGAACACGGTAGGGCAGCTGATGGTGACAGAGCGACGGCACAGGTAGGAAGAAGTGCACCGGTCCTCAGGGTAGAGAGGTGCTTCTGAGGGGAGAGGGGGCGGCACCACCACACTCAACCACCACAATCACATGACAGGGGCTTATATTACAAGCCCTAACCTACTGCAATAATGTGATATTTGATTAAATAGTGGTGTGCAGTATATAAAACATACGTATTTGTGAACTTTACACTTATTGATGACAAAACATCCCATACAGTATTATTCACCCGAAATGAGCTTTGCCCTCACAAGACAATGCTGTAGCAATAATGTATTTCCCAAGAATACGGTTACAACAGTCAAAGGTAATAAAAGCTAACGGAGCTCTCACATTAAAAAGGAAACACAGTAACAGCCATATTAAAGTCAGCTTACACTCTCACCCTGAAATCACAGCTCAGTTCCTTACTGGGCACTGCCGTTCCCCATGTTATAGAACACTGTGTAGGGTCCTGTCTCCCCCGTTCCTCCCGGCGAGTTCGGGGATATAGAGGAAGGTAACCGATTGACATTCTGTTTCCTTCAAGCCTTAGCAATTCGTTTTATCTGAGACACAAGATGTGATAGGCAGTCCTACATAACGATGTGAACTAATAAAGTGCTAATTCCCGATAAATCACAAAGGAAGATATATTAAGTGCACAAATCAATAAATCAATGTGAGATTAAAAGTGCCAATGAATGTGCAATTAAATAAAACAAGTGAATGATGCAGCTCAAAACCCGAAGACGGGGTGGGCCAATCCTCTGTAAATGAGTGTAACGAAAAATTGGGGAGCGCAGGTATCACCCTAAAATAAAAAACATAAAAACACTATAGTGCAATTTGCTTCAACTGGGTGTGAAGAGTTTGGTAAGTTCTGTGGACCGGGACTCACATTTTCTTAGGACAAAGATAGCATTTCCCACAGGAGTTGTGGCTACTGTACAAATCAGGGTGACTTGCTTCCTGGTCTGAATGCTGGTAGTCACGGTCTGGGTGTTCCCTCAATGTAGTGATACTGCGGTAGTGTACTTTCAATAAAACAGAAATACGACCATAGTGCAAACTATAAAGCGTATTGTATTATGTGGGTGTAAGCAGAATGCACACTTACGTTAAAGCTGCAGTTCAAGCTTTCGTTTAAAAAATATATATATGTAGCCAGGTCCTCCGGTCACCCCCATGTCTCCGGTTTTCCCCCTTACCTCCGCGGAGGGTAGTAGCAATGCGTGGGGCGGCCACATCGCCGGGGGCTCCCGGTAGTAGTTACACAGGGTGCCGCCATTGTGCTGGGAGGTCGCGCATGCGCGGTAGCCGTAAGGGTGGCGACGGGCTCTGCAGATAGTTGCGCATGCGCAGTAAAAAGCGTGCGAACAGGAGCCAATGAGGAGGAGGCTCTCAGCTGGGACTACGATTCCCATGAGCCTCTGCATAGTCACCTGTCCTGAGATAGCCAATAGGGTGCGGAGATTCTTGCTGACAGGATAGGGAAGTGGCAGTTGGGACCACGCTAGTCAGTTGGTGCTGGGAGAGCAAGGGGAGAGGAGGAGTGTGGGTGCAGGGGTCAGTGACCCACTGCATAGGCCAGTATTCCCCTAGGCCCCAGTTAGTGCCCTGAGTCACCTTCAGCTTGTGTTGCTGTAGGGACAGGCCTTTATGTAGGGACCTGTCCCTTTTAGAGTGTGTTGGTCAGAGACACAGTGCTGCGGTGAGGAGCCTGTCATTCTTAGTCTGGGCTCAGACTATGCTGCGGAGTTAAAGCACGTGGAGACATTCCCTGCGGTGGGAACTCATCGTGAGACACTTTGCTGGATCGGCGGATCCTTTTTGAAGTGTCAGCGACCGGGTGCTGGAGTGCCCGGCAGGTATTTCCACAAGTGCACCAACATACCTGTACCTACAGGCGCTGATCCCGCCTTGGGGGTGGGTTTCTTGGGGACATTTGGGAGGTTAAGTGACCAAGGGACTGAGCGGTTATGCTGGACATGGTGCGGGTTATACACGGTGGTGGGAGGACACTATTGCACAGTGACGTGTGGCAGGGGCCACTGGTATCTCAAGGTTATACATATAAGTATATATATATTCTATGCAGTAAAGTATTACGTTATACATATCTGCAAGCTGTTATTGTTTTTCTTGTTCAGGGGAATCTCACATATTGGGGGATCCTGGGCAAGTGGAGGCGCTGCCAGTTAATATATTGTTGCCCCAGGCTCCCAGTAGCGGAGGCTCAGATCTCTATGAGCCAGCAGGTAAAGCTAGCATCAGTAGACCCGTCTAGTCATAAGGAAAGAGGGCTACATATATATAATGGTGTTTCCCCCACCCAATCGCAGATAGGGGCCATTACAGGGTGCGTGGTGCATATACCTGCTAGCAACAGTAGGGCTGAGTCATCCGCCGATGGTAGTGGTGACACAGGAACAGGCTTCTGGGGTTCATACCCCACATATCTCTTTAGCAGTGCAGTGCCTCCATCTGCCGTAGGCTCTAGGACCTGAAGGTGATCTCCCACGGTAGAACTTATTATCTCTCCCCCCAGTAAGGTCACGCACCAGGCAGGAGGTATATGCAAACAGGAATGGTTTATTATCTCCACTGTACAGTACAGGATCAACGGCAGTCTTCTGCCCAATACAGTCTCTCAAGATTCAACCGCAGCCATCCTAGCTCTTCCCCACGTCCATAGTGGAGGCAGAGGTATGGTCCACACTCACTCTCCCCGGGGGGAAGAGCACATGGGAAGGCCCCAATCTCAGGCTCCCAGTTGTGTGACCTGCCTTCCTCAGAGGAAAGGACAACCCTAACTTTAGGGCGGTTCTTCCTTTAAGTACAGCCAGGAGGCGGGCACCCCATTGTCCCAGCTACAACAGGATGTACCAACCCCTACTGTCACTCAAATGCAGTACCAAAGTGGAGGGGGGAAAACCCCAATGATGACTACTGGCAACCTGATAGTACCAGGGTTTACTGCCAGCCCTAGGGCAGAATATTAGCCATACCCAGCCATGGATATATATAGATAGATAGATAGATAGATAGATAGATAGATAAAAAAGACAAAAAAATATATACATAAACAAAAAAATGACAATACTTAAAACATAATATCCATGCGAGTCCAAAAAATGAAGCAAATCAAAAACACTGAAACAGGAAACAGGCAGAATTCTGATAGGCCCAACCACCTCCCCACTCACCCTGTATAGAAAAGCGCCCAATCCTAGTGCATTACTGTATAAAAAATGGATTTAATGTTCCAGAAAACTCAATGGTTAAACTCCCAAACAATGAAGATAAAAAAGCATGTGTGAGATCAATACTCCTGCTCCGATTTGTCAGCAAGAAGCTTCTCCTCTGCTCAGCTGCTCCGCAGACCAGTGTGGTCCTCGTGAGTCTCCGTCCAGCAGGAACTCTCGGCACCAGTGGTTTCTCAAATTCTTCCCCCGGGGAACACAAACCAGATGTCCCTGGTTCCAAGCAAGGGGGAAGGAAGGAAGGAGGCGGAAGTGACAGGACCGCAGATGGTAGCAGTCTTTGAGTGAGGTGGCAGCAACTTGCTCAACAAACGCTAGGTCATCCAAAGCACATTAAGGGTTAAGGTGTGTGAGATTTGCTTACACAATATATTAACTAGATAAGGGGAGAGAGGAGAGTGGGAGCTCTTGCTACAGTACAGTCTAGAGCAGTGATGTCCAACCTTTTTTTTGGTTAAGGAACCCTAAATGAAATTCTGAGTAACCCCCAACCATCTCTAATGATCAACTCTGTGATCACATGCATTGTAAAGTCTTCTAAATTTGAAACAATTTTTGAATTGACCATCAAATTGCAGGGAATCCTTTAGGGATGCCCGGGGATGCCAAGGGTTCCTAGGCAAAAAACTGGTCTAGTGTGTGAATCGGTGCTAGGTGCGGACAAAACACGAGTAAACAGATAAACCCCGTTATAACGCGACCCGTTATAACGCGGTTTTTTTTGCACACTGCACACACTGCACACACTGCACACACTGCACACACTGCACA
>WSYH01000165.1:211210-281232 GCA_036426205.1 Ascaphus truei | reverse complement strand
GCACACACTGCACACTCTCACTGCACACTCTCACTGCACACTCTCACGGCACACACTCTCACTGCACACACTGCTCTCACTGCACACACTGCACACTCTCACTGCACACAGCACATACTCTCACTGCGCACACTGCTCACACTGCGCACACTGCGCACACTGCACACACTGCACACACTGCTCTCACTGCTCTCACTGCATACACTGCTCTCACTGCACACACTGCTCTCACTGCACACACTGCACACACTGCTCTCACTGCACGCACACACTCTACACTGCACGCACACACTCTACACTGCGCGCACACACTCTACACTGCGCGCACACACTCTACACTGCGCGCACCCACTACACTGCGCGCACACACTCTACACTGCGCGCACACACTCTACACTGCGCGCACACACTCTACACTGCGCGCACACACTCTACACTGCGCGCACACATCTACATACGCGCAAACAACTCTACACTGCGCGCACACACTCTACGCGCACACACTCTACACTGCGCGCATCACACTAACTGCGCGCACACACTCTAACTGTGCGCACACACTCTACACTGGACGCACACATCTATACACTACACGCAACCACTCTACACTGCACGCACACACTCTACACTGCACACACTGCACACACTCCCACTGCACGCACACACTCCCACTGCATGCACACACTCCCACTGCACACTCCAGACACTCCCAGCACTCACTGCACACTGCTCACAGCACACTCTCACAGCACACAGCTCTCACAGCACTCAGCTCTCCACAGCACTCAGCTCTCACAAGCACTAGCTCTCACGCACTCAGCTCTCACAGCACTAGCTCTCACCATAACACTCAATGTCAGCAGCCCGCCCCCCCCTCCCTCACATGTCAGCAGCCCACCCCCCCTCACAGTCAGCAGCCCACCCCCCCTCACATGTCAGCAGCCACCCCCCCAAAATGTCAGCAGCCCCCCCCTCAAAGTCAGCAGAATCACATGTCAGCAGCCCACCCACCCCCATGTCAGCAGACCCACCCACCCTCACATGTCAGCAGCCCACCCCCCCTCACATGTCAGCAGCCCGCCCCACCCCCCCCACACGTCAGCAGCCCGCCCACCCCCCACAGTCAGCAGCCCGCCCACCCCCACCACGTCAGCAGCCCACCCACCCTCACATGTCAGCAGCCCACCCCCCCTCACATGTCAGCAGCCCGCCCACCCCCCCTCACATGTCAGCAGGCCCACCGCCCACCCCCACCACATGTCAGCAGCCCACCCCCACAGTCGAGCCCACCCCCCACCTCACATGTCAGCACCCGCCCCACCCCCCTCACATGTCAGCAGCCCGCCCCCCACCCCCCCCTACATGTCAGCAGCCCGCCCACCCCCCCCTCACCCATGTCGCAGCCCGCCCACCCCCCCACCACAGTCAGCAGCCGCCCACCCCCCACCACATGTCAGCAGCCCGCCCACCCCCACCACATGTCAGCAGCCCACCACCCCCACCACATGTCAGCAGCCCACCCCCACCACATGTCAGCAGCCCACCCCCCACCACATGTCAGCAGCCCACCCCCACCACATGTCAGCAGCCCACCCCCCACCACATGTCCAGCCCACCCCCCACCAGCCCGTTTTTCACACCCCCCCCACCAGCCCGTTACACACACCACCCACCAGCCCGTTTTTTCACCAACCCCCACCAGCCCGTTTTACACACACACACACACACACCACACACACACCACACACACACAACACAACAACACACACACACACAAACACAACAACACACACACCCACACAACACACACACACACACACACACACACACAAACACACAACACACCACACACACACAACAGGTACTAAGCCTAAGCCCCGCCCATCTCTGACCTCTCCAGAAGAAGAAGAAAAAAACACACGGCTGCCGGGGCTGGGAGGGAGAGGAGGGGGCTGGGAGGGGGCTGGAGGAGGTGGAGGAGGAGGCGGAGGGAGAGGGAGGGGGCTGGGAGGGAGAGGAGGGGCTGGGAGGAGGCTGGGAGGAGGGCTGGGAGGGAGGAGGGGGCGGGGGAGGGAGGCTGGGAGGGAGGGGGGGGGGGGGAGGAGGGGCTGGAGGGAGAGGGAGGTGAGGTGGGGCGGGCGAGGGAGAGGGAGGGGGCTGGGAGGGGGAGAGGGAGGGGGCTGGGAGGGGATAGGAGGGAGGAGAGGGAGGGGGCTGGGAGGAGGCTGGGAGGGGAGAGGGAGGGAGAGGGAGGGGGCTGGGAGGGAGGGAGGAGGAGGAGAGGGTGGGGGGGAGGGAGAGGGAGGGGGCTGAGGAGGGAGAGGGAGGGGGCTGGAGGGGCTGGGAGGAGAGGGAGGGGGCTGGGAGGAGGCTGGGGGAGGAGAGGGAGGGGGCTGGGAGGGAGGGGAGGGGGCTGGGAGGAGGCTGGGAGGGAGAGGGAGGGGGCTGGGAGGGAGAGGGTGGGGGCTGGGAGGAGGGATGAATCGCTGCCGTTTTTTTAAACTCTTTATTTTAAATTTATTTAATTAACTGGCGCCCGGCCAGAGTCATTGCGGGCCCCACAGAGAGGCCAGATGGGCCGCATGCATGTTGCAGCTCTTCCTTCCTTCCCTCCTCACCTCCCTCCCTCCCGAAAAAGTGCGCGGCGGCCATTTTTTTTTTTAAATAGCGAGACCCCGTACTAACGCGGTGGTCTCGGGGGACCCCGAGGACACGCGCTATAACGAGGTTTACCTGTACTTGCTTAAGCAAGAAAAGGGCCCTGTGAGTGTTTGGTATATGTGGGGCTTCTTTCTTGCTTAGGCACGCATCTGTTCAACATTTGCTTACAGGCCTAATCCAGGAGGTTTCTTGTTGGAGTGGGGATTGCTCTCACAGTTTTACACTATTGATTCTTTCTTTTTATCCTACGATGCTGAGGTTTTCCTTCTTGGAATTTGCAGTTTTACCTCTGGGTGAGAGAGACAACCTCAGCTGTGGGATCATTCAGTGGCATTGGATTTCTAATTGATGATAGTTATTCACAGGAGAATTAAATTATCTTTTTTATTTAGGCAACACATTGCATCACATTGTATCACATGGCATCACATTGCATTACATTGTATCAACATTGCATCACATTGCATCACATTGTATCACATGTATCACATTGCATCACATTGCATCACATGGTATCACATTGTATCACATGGCATCATTGCTCTTGTCATGATCAATTGATCACATGATCACATTGCATCCACATTGACATCACCTGCATCACAGGGTATCACATTGTATCACATTGTATCACATGGTATCAATGGCATCCACATTGCATTACATTGATCACATGCATCACATTGCATACACATTGCATCACATGGTATCACATTGTATCACATTGTATCACATGGTATCACATGGCATACATTTGTATCACATGGTATTCACATGGCATCACCATGGAACATCACATTGTATAACATGCATCACATTGCATTACATTGTATCACATTGGCATCATTGTATCATATTGTATCACATTGCATCACATTGCATCACATGGTATCACATGTATCAACATTGCATCACATGGCATCACATTGCATCACATTGTATCACATGGCATCACATTTGCATTACATTGTATACATTGCATCACATTGTATCACATTGTATCACATTGCATTACATTGTATCACATTGACCATCACATTGCATCACATTGCATACATTGGTATACACTTGTATCCATTGTATCACATGGTATCACATGGCAATCACATTGTATCACATTGTATCACATGGTATCACATGGCATCACATTGTATCACATGGCATCACATTGCATTACAATTGTATCACATTGCATCACCATTGTATCACATTGTATCACATTGTATCACATTGTATCACATGTAATCACATGGTATCACATTGTATCACATTGCATACATTGCATCACATGGTATCACATTGTCACATTGTATCCACATGGTATCCACATGGCATCACATTGCATCACATTGTCTCACGGATCACGTGCATACATTGTATACATGCATCACATTGCATCACATTGTATACATTGCATTACATTGTATCACATTGCATCACATTGTATCACATGGTATCACATGGCATCAAATTGCATCACATGTATCACATGGCATCACATTGCATAATTACATTGTATACACAGTCATCACAGTGCATCACATTGGAATCACTGGCATACACATTGCATACATTGCATCACATGGTATCACATTGTATCACATTGTATCACATGGGATCACATGGCATCACATTGCATTACATTGCATCACATTGTATACATTGTATCACATGTGCATCAAATTGTATCACATTGATCACACCATCACTTGATCACATGTATCACATGTAGTCACATGGCGATCACATTGTATCACATGGCATACATGGTATACACATTGCATCACATTGTATACATCCATGTTGTATCACGTGATTGCGTCACATTGTATACATTGTATCACATTGCATCACATTGTATAACATTGCAGTCACCTGTATCAACATCCCATCAGCAGGGGTCTGCCTGCCACGAGGAGCGTGCCACCAAGACATCCCATCAGCAGGGGTCTGCCTGCCACGAGGAGCGTGCCACCAAGCATCCCATCAGCAGGGGTCTGCCTGCCACGAGGAGCGTGCCACCAAGACATCCCATCAGTAGGGGTCTGCCTGCCACGAGGAGCGTGCCACCAAGACACCCCATTGTGTATAATCGGTATTAACCCTATCGCTGCCCGAGGAGCCAAAAATGCACATCAGCAAATGGGTTCCAATCAGTGGCCGATAGCACTAGGTGGTACAATTACTCGTATATTAACGACAAACTTGCAGCTACACTTTTTTTATGCAGAACAAATGTACAGTATGTAGGTATATGTTTATTTATACATATGTAACACATATTCTCCCCGCCCCCCCCCCCCCAATCGCAGATAGGGACCATGTGGGGAAATCTACATATGTTACCAGGTGTGGTGCAATACTGCCACTGGGAGCCTGGGGTGTATCCTGGAACGTACTGCTTACAGCGCCTCCACCTGTGCAGGGATTCCAGTGTGTAGAATAACCCCTTACACAGGAACCACATACAGTAAGTACTTACACCCGATTATGGATAAAACAGTTTACTGTATGCACTACAACATAACACATCACAATATAACATCATGATATATGTCACACTGTAACCGGCCTCGCTGGGCCTCAACCCCTCCACCATCCACCCAAGTGTCTCAAAAGTCCCACAACCCCACAAAAGTGTGGAACAGCCCTGGCCACTAATATGAGGTGTGCAGTTGGTGCACTTGGTGACTTGATGGTACCTGCCGGCTGTGACCACACCCGAGCGCGCAGATGCTGTACTTGGCTGATGGATCCGAAAGCATGATCCACGATGCTCCGCTCTTGACGTGTGGGGTGGCGTCCCGCCAGACAATCCCACCAAGAAGATAGTCTCTGTCTTGAGCGATGGTCTGCGTCCAGACACGATAATCAGGGCTGCACAGCAGACGCACTGTGTCCCTGAACTCAGCAAATAAATAAAGGGGCTGGGTCCCTACCTAGGGCCTGTCCCTGTCGCAACCACAATCTGGGTTATATCTCAGGGCCTATTTTGGGCATAGGGGGGTAACCTGGCCTAGTATGCAGGGGCTTCTGCTCCCTGCACACACCCTTCCCTAACCTGCTCCCAGCTCTGACTCACTCCTGTCTCTCTGCACACAACAATGTATCTTTCCCCAGCAGGAGAAGCTGCAAGCCCTATTAGCTGTCTGGCTGCATGTGACAGGGATCATAGGACAGTCCATAGAGGCTGCTGGGTGTTGTAGTCCTTTGCAGAGCTCTTTAACATTGGGGGCGCGTGCGCGATCGTAACTGCGCAAGTCTGTAATAGCTGCCGCAGGCTTTGTCTGCGCATGCACTGACTGGGGATGTCCCCGCGCTACGGGGCGCCATCTCTGCCCATCTTCAAACTTGTTAATGGCTGCAGCAACTCTGCTGTACATGCGCGAACGCTTTAAAGATGGCGGCGCCTCGCTGTAGATGCCGCCGGGAGCCCCCGGCGACGCGCTCGCCCTAGCATCTCCCCGGCACAGCGCAGGGGTCCCCCCGCTAAGCGGAGGTAAGGGGGCCCAGGGGGAACCCTGCTACATATATTAATGCCCCCCTGTTTCCCTGAGGCTTCCCAAATTCTCTCTAACCTCTTCTTTTGGCCTTCATAAATGGACTGCAGTCAGCACCTACAAGGATGGCCACTACCTGGACCTGGTTGTCACAAAACTCTCTGATTTCTCCATTTCCCCCTTTTCTCTGTGTGACCATCATCTCATCTCATCTTCTCTCTTTCAGTTATCCCCTTCCCCACCTCCATCTACCCCCCGTTTCTGCAGAGAGCTGTGCTCCATTAATCTACTGGCTCCTGACTCCACTTTGCACTCCTCCCTCTCCTCTCTCTGCTCTGCTGCTCCGCTGCTCCGCTGCTCCGCTGCAGACTCTAAAAACCTGGTAATGAACTACAACTCTGCCCTATCCGCCTCTCTTAATCTACCTTCCCTCTGTTTCTCTGCCATTCTCACACTTTCTAACCCCAGACCCTGGCTAAACTTCCATACACTCATTCTCTCCTTTGTAGTGCACACGGATAATACATCCTATCCTCAGATAAAGTGGGTGCCACTGGTCACAGGTGGTTAGCGGCATTGGTCACATACAATTACAGCCTGAAATACAGGCCAGGGAGGCTAAATGGGTCATGACTGTTAATCTAAGTAGAGTGGTTAATAGTCTGGGGACATCCCCCACAGCTGTACCCTTGGTATACTTTCACTGTGTAGAATTAACTGCAGAGGGGTTACCTCAATTAAATCTCCAAGACCTTCAGCAAGCACAACATACAGATTCAAGCTTGAAGAAAGTATGGTCAGCCTCAAGAAATCTGAATTCGGGCCAGGGGGGTCACCCAGAAAGCTGATTATTCTTAAGGCAATGGCCTAATCTAGTAATCAAGAATGGGTCAATGTTCAGAGTCACCAAAAAGTCCCAACACATAGTGACTAAGCAATTGGTACTCCCCTACAAGTATAGGCAGGTGGTACTCAGTCCTGTCCATGACAATTATGGCCATCTGGGCTCTGACGAGATGTTGGTATTAATGAAAGACTAGACCTCTTCTTCCTCCATCTCACCTCAGGACTTTGCTGACTTTTTTAAGGAAAAGGTGGAATCCATACGTCAGAACATCCCATCTGTTGCCTCCTCCCATCCCACACCGCTTCCTAACTTTCCTCCTGCCTTTCTGGACTCTTTTTCTGCTATCTCGGAGGAGGATGTGTCACTGCTGATTTCCTCTTCTCCCTCTACCACCTGCCCCCTTGATCCCATTCCTTCCCATCTCCTAAAACCTCTTGCTCCATCTATAATCGCTATACTCACACAGATCTTTAACTCCTCCCTCTACTCTGGTACTTTTTCATCCTCCTTCAAGCATGTAACCGTGATACCATTGCTCAAAAACAGCAAGCTTGACTCTACCTGTCCTTCTAACTATCGACCTGTCTCCCTCCTGCCTTTTGCCTCCAAACTCTTTGAACGACTTGTATTCTCTCGATTGCTACACTTTCTCAACACCTATTCTCTTCTAGACCCTCTACAATCTGGCTTCCGCACTGCTCACTCTACTGAAACAGCCCTCACTAAAATAACCGACGACCTCCATGCTGCCAAAGACAGAGGTCATTACACTCTCCTCATATTACTCGACCTCTCTGCAGCATTTAACACCGTGGACCACCCTCTTCTCCTCCACATTCTCCATACTCTTGGTATTCGGAACAAAGCTCTATCCTGGATCTCATCCTACCTCGCCCATCGTACTTTCAGTGTCTCTTTTGCTAACACCTCCTCCTCCTCTATCGATCTCTCTGTGGGGGTACCCCAGGGCTCTGTCCTGGGACCCCTTCTCTTCTCTCTTTACACACTCTCTCTAGGTGACCTAATCACATCTTTTGGGTTTAAATATCACCTCTATGCTGACAACACACAAATTTACATTTCAACCCCTGACCTTACACATGCTATACAGACCAACGTTTCTGAATGTCTCTCTGGAATATCATCCTGGATGGCCCATCCGCCGACTGAAACTTAACATGGCAAAAACAGAGCTCCTCATACTTCCTCCCAAACCTGGCCCTACTACCTCCTTCCACATTACTGTTGGAAATACGATCATTCACCCAGTAGCCCAAGCACGCTGCCTAGGTGTCACACTCGACTCCTCTCTCACATTCTCCTCTCACATTCAAAACGTTTCTAAAATTTGTCACTTTTTCCTCCGCAATATCACAAAGATACGCCCTTTCCTCTGTTACTCGTCTGCTAAAACTCTGACTCAGGCCCTCATTCTCTCCCGTCTCGATTACTGCAACCTCCTGCTGTCCAGCCTCCCTGCCTCTCACCTGTCTCCCCTACAATCTATACTAAACGCTGCTGCCAGAATCACTCTACTCTTTCCTAAATCTGTCTCCGCGTCTCCCCTCCTGAAATCCCTCTCCTGGCTTCCGATCAAATCCCGCATCTCACACTCAATTCTCCTCCTCACTTTTAAAGCTTTACACTCCTCTGCCCCTCCTTACATCTCAGCCCTAATTTCTCGCTATGCACCATCCCGGCTCTTGCGTTCTTCTCAAGGATGTCTTCTTTCTACCCCCTTTGTATCTAAAGCCCTCTCCCGCCTTAAACCTTTCTCACTGACTGCCCCGCACCTCTGGAATGCCCTTCCCCTCAATACCCGACTAGCACCCTCTCTATCCACTTTTAAGACCCATCTTAAGACACATTTGCTTAAAGAAGCATATGAATAGCACTGTGGATAATCCTGGACACATGATACATAAAGCTTGGCCCCCGGCAGATGCACTTACTAGAATTCCCTCCTACTGTCTCTATACGTTCTCCTACCTACCAATTAGATTGTAAGCTCCTCGGAGCAGGGACTCCTCTTCCTTAATGTTACTCTTATGTCTGAAGCACTTATTCCCATGACCTGTTATTTATATTATTTGTTATTTATATGATTACCACATGTATTACTACTGTGAAGCGCTATGTATATTTATGGCGCTATATAAATAAAGACATACAATACAATACAATACAACGAATGGACCGTGATATTGAAGATTACTGCAAGAACTGTGGGAGGTACGTGCCTAGAAAAACTCTGCCTTACTGTTGACAAATATCACCAGTAGTGGACCATTGGACTTGTCTTCATGGAATTTCTGTCATTAGAGCCAGACATAGCAATATTGGGCATTAGTTTAAAGCAGGGTGGAGGTAGGGGAGTGAAGATAAAGTGTAGGGGGGGAAGGTGGTAGTTACTCCAGGGAGGGTGGTTAGGCCTAGCAGGGTGGGATGCGGTAGGGGTTAACTGCTTCATTACTAAAGCAGTTAGTCACTAAGGTAATGTAGGGGACTTATTAATATATAGTTTTCTTATTGTTAATGGGGTTATTTTTTTTAATGTACGTGTATATTTTTTAATGACTAATGCTGAAAACCACTATTAGCCACATTTGGCTAATATGATATTGGGCGTTAGTGTAGAGGGGTGGGGTTTTGTGGGGTGTGGTCTGCGCAGGACATTGGAATGAGGTGTACTGCGGCCAGGTGTCCCATCTCTGACTGGTCGTTTGGTTGTGGCCAAAATGCTGTGGCCAAATGTCTTATATCGGACAGAGCTTCCTAGAGTTTTTAGGAAGCTTTTATGGTTACTTTATCACACACCCCATATACTAAACACTAGAGACTCCTCCTATCATCATACCCAGAGCACCATCCCTATAATTCACTTGCAAAAACAAATCTGAATGACTCGCCTTTCATATTTGGCATAGTGTGCACTTGCACGCGATTGTGAGTACAAATCCCATGAGCACAAACTGCGAGGAACATCTTATCTGTGGGAGACCCCTTGCCAGACATGGTCTTGGCTGTAAAATGTAATGAGCAAGCACAACATTTGCAGCAGGGCAGACAAGGAGAGGCATGGTGTTTGGCCCAGCTCTCATTCAAGAGCACGACCCCTATGAGCTGTACATACTGTATGGGAACGTTGATGGGTCAGGGGTAATAGCGTTCTCCTTGTTAATCTTAGGACACAAATAATGTCTCTCACACTGTCATATTTCCATATAACTCAGCACGAGGGAGAACAAATTAAGGACACTCTAAACGCTCCACGTGCCAATGTCTGTTTAACGGAGGACAATATTTCTACCCACTTACAGTAAATTACATGATTATTCTTCAGGTTTTTTTTTCTATGTTTAAAAATTGTTTGTTGTCTGTTGTTTCATACTGTAGTTGGTTCAAGATGATAATGTTACCATATGTTAACAAAATTACTTATTTTACTTACTCCATTCAAAAGTTTTTCAACGAAAAACGATTGTCTTCTATTTTTTACTTACTGTATAGGACATAGAAATTTCACATCTACTACAATTTCTTTTTGGTATTTTTGGTCCCACATGTAGAAAGAGTAATGTTAAAAGATGAACGGTGCACAAAAAGGTCTGCCGGGTTGTATATGATATAACTGTTAGGGATAGATGTGCTTTCAGTAGGAAGTGAATTAGTTCACGGTTCATCTTTTAACATTACTTTGGAAATAACTGTACACACCCTGAGAGCCGTCTCTGTGTGTGCTCTTCTATTTTATACAATAAATAGGGATTCATCAATATTTCTATGATCCTAAATAATGTGCGAAGTGGAATTTAAAGTTTACTTATCTTCTCGATAAAGTTGCGAGAACTATAAAATGGAGACGAAGTCGCGGACCTCTCCGCAAAGTTTAAATGTCCCGGTCAAGTGAAGCTGGAGATTTAAACAATGCAGGGAGATACCGGCACCCCATACCAGTCCCGGTAATTCGGGAAGCAGGGGTTCCCCAGGGCTGACATTAATGTGGTTCAGCTCCCGAGACACTGGTGTCAGCATTCTTTGTTAGACTATATTTTCTCAAAATATTGATATACTGTTTTCAAAATGAAGGTCACACAAGACACTATACACAATGTATTCACTAAAAGACTGCATATAGGGACTGATATCAAATCCACATTGAAGCAGGCTGATAATCCCAATATTGGAGAATCAGATACCATCAATACTGAGTTTGATAAACTAGATAAACTTTTTTTTGAAAGAAACCAAGAAATGGCGGGACTTGTTTTTTTTTTTTTTAATACCCCCACAACGAAAGGATACCGAGACTTTTGAAGGTGTTTTAAAAAAAAATCATCTTTTGATTTTGAAGATGCAGAATTTAACAGCACCTGGGAAAAAATTCTAGATAACTGTTCCAACGCACTAATGAGGCAGATCATCGGGCATCATAAGAAAAGCTTCAAAGAGATTGATGGGGAAGTAAACCTCATAAAAATTAAACTAGAACCGATGAAAGATTGCCCAACTTTTAAAACACGTGATAAAGAACTATCTGAAGATCTAGATCTCTTAGAAAAGAATATATTGGAGATCAAAAATAAAAAAATTCATACGTGATGAGGAACATTATCTAGAAGGTAACCATAAAAAATGGAAAAAGAACAACATTGATACGACAGAGAGAAAAAGTTTCCTAGGAAAGATTTTAATTAAGGTCACCAACCATTGTATCCAGACAACAGACACCCTCCTCAGAATAGATTTGAACAGGGATACAGCCGTAATCAGAAATATAGACAGTACACATGTCGAAATCACAAGCATAGTTTCAATGTGAAAAGAGAGACAAACCTTACAGAGCTTATGATCTCCAGAAGGGAGAGGAAGAGATCTCCATCAGGAGGTCACCCTTATAGGAGAGAAGTGAGCTCTGATTCATTAAAAAGCGAGAGAATGTGACGAAAGGGATGAACCACCGACAACACAGCCCCAGAACAGATTCACCAATTTAGGGGATTCAGGGAGCATCATTAGAAAGAAACAAAAAAAGAACGCTCGAGGAAAAAGAGGGAGGAGACCACCTGAGGCAGAAAAGGCCAACTCACTAAAATGTATTTTTAATCTGAGTAAAAAGAAATTGACATCCACTCAGAATAATATCATTGCCAAAGGGCTTACCTTTGCCCATTAATAGGGCCGGGTGGCTTTAGTCTCTTTATAAGATGCTAATACATTTCTCAGACAACTTACCCACAAACTATTTTTTCTCAACCACGAAGCTCTAACCAGGGAAAGCAGAACACGCGCCTCTATATCCCCTAATCCAACCCTTCTCCATTCTACATCTAACGGCACAAGTGTTGATAACATCCAACACACCACATTTAAGAACAACTCGAAGTTCTAACCCAGTGGCAGTAACGGGACATCACCTTGAGGTATTTCATAAATCTATACAAGATGACTTTGCAAAAAATCAGCGCGGCAAGAAAGCGATTTACTGACAATCTCACAAAATCATAGAAATTAGCACTTGAACAGTTAATGGAAGATAATACTACCATCATTAAACAAGCGGATAAAGGGTGAGGAGTTGTGATTTTGGATAAAGAATATTATCTTAAGGAAGCAGATAGAATCCTTTGAGATACAATCACCTATGAAGAATTAGATAGAGATCCCACATCTTTTTATAAAAATGATTTGGCAACACTTTTAAATACAGGGAAGTTCATTGGTATTCTGAGAGACAATTAATTCAATTCCTATAGAAAGAAAAAAAACAAGATTTGCTGGACCTCTCTATTTATATTGAACAAAATAAAATCAACACCAAAACCTTCTTTAAAAAAGTTGACAGCAATAACTACATTCTCAGATCCAGTTGCCATCATCCTAAGTGGATCAACAACATCCCGTTCTGGAAATTTAGAAGGATTAGGAGAAATTGCTCAAATGACGACGTATTCCAAAGTCAAAACAACACTTTGAGATAGAGATTTATTGAGAGAAAATATGAAATCGGAAATATAGAGAAAGCAGTTATAAAAACGAACATGTTCAAAAGAAATTAAATACCGATCCCAAAACATAAGAAGACAACCACTAATGAGCACAACACACCTTTCGTTACTCAATATAATAGAGATGGAGGGAAGATCAAACACTTTATTGGCAAAAACACCGGCATTTGATCAAAAAAGACCCCATTGTGGGGTGGCCATATATCAGATCGCCACAAAATTATCTTTAAGAAAGGTTCCTGTGTGGAGAGGAAAAAGACGGAGAACAGCGTGTGCCAAAAAAGTCTGGGGCTAAGCGTGATGATAATAAAATTTTAGATTTATTGGAGGTGAACAACATGGAGGAGTATGGATATGCCTCTAACGCGTTTCACAATATAGCAGTGCTTTGTCAAATAGTATCAAAGTGATATCCATCCATCCATGTTCACCTCCAATAAATCTTGCATGTTATTATCATCACGCTTGGCCCCAGACTTTTTGGCACACGCTGTGCTACGTCTTTTTCCTCTCCACGCAGGAATCGTGTCTGTATACATTGGGACTGGACGCACGCATCAAAGGACGGTACACACCTGCAACGACGTCAAAACCATGTGAGTACTAATCTCCTTGTGTTTATGAAAATTGCAGCGAAGAGAATACACCCTAGGATCATTACCTAACCAGGGGGTTCACCGAGTCATCACTGTCTCATATAACAGTTGCTGACTCGGTCAATACTCCCTATATTGGCAGGTGTTAACCCATTAATGAGTTCTTCTATCAAGCCCATTAAGTTCAACTAACTTGTGTGTTACAGATATCTGTCCTTTTCCCATTTTGAGCACTTTATTCATATGATGATGTTATCCCTTATTCAGATGTACTGCTATTTGAGATTTTTTCTCTATGGTTTACTATCTTTAAGAAAGCACCTAACGTAGAAGAAAAATTGGCAACCATTGTATTTAAATCTTTAGGCAAAGACACCATCTCCAATTGGCTTACAAAACAATTGGGCTTTTACAAATGTGTTATGTGCAAAGCGTGCACGCATGGATCCACAGAAAAATTGAAGTTTTCATCACACACTACAGGAGAACATTTCTCAGTAAAACAGTACTTCTGGAGTCCAGTATGTGGGACAAACAACAAGACCACTTAGAGTCTGAATACTGGAACACATGGGCAATATAAAAAAGAGATTGATTATACACAGTGTATCGAAACACTTCCATCTAAGACATGATGGCAATCCCGCGGGCTTGACCTATACAGCAATAGAATTCATTTAACCCAACTGGAGTGGTGGCGAAGACTCCTAAAACATTCCCAGTGGGAGACGTTTTGGATCTATTGATTGAAAACATTGGTCCCCGATGGTCTCAATGTCGATATCGACATTGGGGCATTTCGACATTAGTTGTTCTCATTAGCCATTGGACAAGATTCCTTATATCCACTCATTTCAACAATGGACAATCCTGGGTGCACCCCGTATCCGCACTTTATCACTGTATTTTTATGATCATATCAATATGTAGGACCTTACCTTTATGTCTCGTATCATCCACAGATTTCTGGGAATACTTTTTTGATACAATCTGTCTGCTACACAGTTGAATATGTTAACACGCGTATTTTAATACATGTATCATCTTATTTTGCCCTAAATAGGTAATTATTCCACATGTGTTCACCACAGGCACAGAAGCATTGCCACTCCCACATCCTATTTCTTTGGACACAGTCCTCACTCTCCATTTCATTCGATTCCCCATTCTGGTCTATAATTTAACACACACCATAGTCATTTTAATTGAAATATATTTGCTAATAAATTAATTCTAACAGTATGTTTCCTATGTGTACAACCATTGTTCCTCACATAGAAATCTATATTCTACACTTCATATGCGATCCATGTGACTATTACAGAAGGTATTTAGTCCACATGGCATCCATGGTGATACGCTTACATCCTCACCACTAATTAAAATATAGTAATATATTATACACTAATCCAGCCATCATTACACATCAAGCTGATGGAGGGGTTAAATAAGATGGTTTGTCCAATGCATCTGTGTTCATTTTGCATCATTTTTGTATTCAGTGTTTCTGGCCTGAATGTGATTAAGTTGGTATCTTAATACACTAGGTTCTGCCATGTTATTTGTGTGTTATTTGTGTTTGCGATTTCATGTGTTATTTCACATTGATAAGACTGTTTGTAGTCTGTAATCATTTGCTATACTATTAGCTTTACAATACCCCACATCATCATTTATTTCTAGTTAATCAATATCTTCGAGATTAACGAGGCTGACTTTCATTATCAATCATGAGGAGTCTTTAAGCCCATGGGCCTGTTGCCTGTTATCACGGTTTCCTGAGGAAGCAATTAATTTGTGAAACGCGTTGAAGACCGTGACATTTTGAGCCAGAGCCCCAGCCAGCCTGCAAGCCGGGAGCGGAAGTGGGGATACCGGTAACTCTGGCACCCGAACTCCTGCAAACAAAATAATTGCATTCTTACCCAAATATCCCACCTAAAACTTACACACAGCAAGTTTCATGAGTGTGGGGTAAAGGGAACATGGAAAGTGGAAAAGCGGGGGTCACTTTAACTTTTCATGTAATGCTACCTGGCCCCTGTCTTATCGTGCTAGGTACAGTGGCTGCCAGGGGCCCACGGGGCCCAAGGATAACCAGAGGGCTTTACCTTTATTATATAGCCTGGTTACCCCTGCCCGTCACACCCTGCACGAGATCATTCTACTGCGGTGTGTGACCCGAGCCGGAGACAGAAGGTCGGGAAACATTCGCTCACCGCCTCCCTCCAGTCTCTAATCACTAAAGAGGTGAAGCAGGCAGCTCTGTTAGCATGAATCCTGGGCTGTGATAACACCATCCACAGTTGTACACACAGCCAAGCTAATTAACCTTTCTTGATTAAGGCAATTATTTCTAGTACATTATCCTCTAATCTAAACATGGCAGACTGCTCGGCTGGCTGGGGCTGGCGGGCTTATAGGGCGGATGGCTCTGGATATCTCACACCAGGGAAAACATACAGAACATGGCACAGCGACTGAATCCTGGTCATTAGGATAATTAGTGTTATTCCCCCAAAACACACGCAAGGTCCCTATAAATACCAAGAGCCTCTGTACTAAGCATCGCTAATGGGTCATTTTAAACTGCACCTATGTGTGTGTGTGTGTGTGTGACCGTAGGGGGTAACCAGGCTCTCAAATAAAGGTTAAGTCCGTTTTGGTTACCCCTGTTCCATGAATTAGGGTCCAAGAGAGTTGGGCCCAGTAACATTGTATCAGTTTAAGGTATTGCATGTAATAAAATTATTTTATGTGTTTTCCCTTTCCGAACATGCCAGCGAGCCGGGATTGCTAGGGTGGGAGTTTCAAGGGGGTTTTGCGGAGGAACCGGTGACAGAATGTGCCTAGGAGGTTGAGGTCCGGAGCTGTACATGTGGGCACATTGTCCCGGCAATAACTCCCCTTGAAAATATAAGCGCGACTCACCACTTGGGTACCCTGCTTCAGCATAGCCCAGAAAGCAGAATGAGGCACAGGGATAAAACATGTATTCCTGTAGCTGAGGGAATCCCTAGTTTAAGAGGTTTACTCCATCTAGTGCAAATGTGACCCACAGATAGTATAGGGTTTGTGGGTGCCCAACCATATATAAGGTTGGGGGGGACTCTGAGAGTCCAAACTGAGTCACAGGGAAAGTGTGTGGGGGATAAGGCAGAAATAAATAAAGAGACCACATTTTTCCTTTTCTGTTCCCTGTACCCCAAGTCTTAGAGGTGTATTAAAATAAACTTTAATGTATTGTAATGTTTTTACATTCGGAACCGATGTCCAAACAGGCTGCCAGTGCAAACCCATAGGCACCGGTATTTTTGCTGGACATCAGAGATCAAAGCAGCCAGAGGATGCCCAGAGGTGTGAATGGCATTTGGTCAGTGGGGAAAGGGGGAGTATAAGGTCCGGAGATCCATGGCAGTCCTCCGGGATGCCACATATTCTGCCAGACCTAGTGGCGCCTGCCCAGCGGGTGCCATTGGGATGGCTGGGGGGGGGAGGAGGGGGGATGTGGCAGGCTTGCACATGCCCCTTAGCTGGTTTGAATTTTCCGCTGGCCTGCTTTTCTAGTCGGCTCGGCTCCGACTGGCTGCTTGGGAAAGTTCCCACGTGCTGATTGGCTGCCCGCTCTGCTTCTATTCAAAGAATGAAGCAGAGAATACTATAAGTAGTCCTGAGCCAATCAGATCATGTGTTCCCCTTCAGTCTGAGCCGAAAAGCGCAGGAGGGCTTTTCAAAGATGCTTTGTTTGTAATTGCAAAACAACCGGCTTCGATTTCAAGCCTGAAAAGCCGCCCGCCAGAGACTAAGTCCAGCATTTTGCGCCGAAGTTCTCAGAATTGACCGTAGCGGTCGCAGCTTGGATTTTATGCCGATTTGAGTTCCAGGAGATTGGGACTGACTCGCGGTCAGGAGGAACCAAGTTCTCAGAAGAGAACGTACAGTAGCGTTGGCGTGTGGAACTTTATGTCGATTTGGGTTCCAGGAGATTCCGGGCTAAGTCCCAGTCAGGGTAAAACTCTTCCATAGAGTTCTCTGCACCTAGGAAAGTCTAGTTTTCGACCCCAGACCCCCAGTAAGTGTTTCTTGTTGTCTGTATTTTGTGTTTCATTGTGTTTAAGCGAATATATGCCGAATAAATTACAATTTATTTCATTTCCTTGCTTTGCTCAATGAATGATCCTGGTAAAAATGTGTAAATAACCGGGTCCATCACAGCCCATCCCCTTTATTAATTTGGTGGCTCTTCTCTGCACTCTCTCTAGTTCCAGAATGTCTTTTCTTAGGATTGATGCCCAAAATTTTACTCCATATTCAAGGTGAGGTCTTACTAGTGCTTTGTAAAGGGGCATAATTATGTTTACTTCCATTTCATCCATTGCCCGTTCAATGCAAGATATGATCTTGTTTGCCTTTGCAGCTACTGCATGACTTTGGGCACTATTGCTAAGCCTGCTGTCTACAAGCACTCCTAAATCCTTCTTCATCAAGGATTCCCTTATTGTATCCCCATTTAATTTGTGTCGGCTGTTAATTCTTGCATCCCAAATGCATAACCTTACATTTATCTGCATTAAACCTCATTTGCCATTTACCTGCCCAAGTTTCCAGTCTCTCCAAGTCCTTCTGGAGAGAAATTACATCCTGCTCTGATTCTATTACCTTACACAATTTAGTGTCATCAGCGGAGATGGAGACTTTGCTCTCGATCCCAACCTCAAGGTCATTAATAAACAAGTTAAAAAGCAGGGGTCCCAGTACCGATCCCTGAGGTACTCCACTCACGACTTTAGCCCAACCGGAAAAAGTTCAATTTATGACAACCCTCTGTTCTCTATCATTCAAAGAGTTTTCAATCCAGGTGCATACATTTTTCCTGAGTCCAATTTGCTTTATTTTGTACACCAACCTCTTGTGTGGAACCGTACTGCATTACCCTGGTCTAAATTCCTACTTATCTCCTCAAAGAAACAAATAAGGTTAGTTTGGCAAGATCTATCATTCATAAATCCATGCTGACTATTACTAATGATTTTTTTTCTCCATTAGGTATTCCTGAATTGAATCCCATATTAAACCTTCAAGTAGTTTCCCCACTATTAAAGTCAGGCTTACAGGTCTGTAATTTCCCGGTTATGATATAGCTCCCTTTTTAAATATAGGCACCACATCTGTTTAATGCCAATCTTGTGGTACTAAGCCTGTGGAGATGGAGTCCTTGAATATTAAATGTAATGGTTTGGCTATTGCTGAATTAACTCCTTGAAAACTCTTGGATGTGTCCCATAGGGGCCAGGTGCCTTATTTACTTTAATTTTATCAAGCCACCTACAGTATTAACTTCTTCCTCAGTTATACAATTGTTCAATAATATGGAGGTTGTGGCTTCCCCCTGCGGCACTACTATTGAACTTGATTCTTCCCTGGAAAACACAGAGGCAAAGAATT
This sequence comes from Ascaphus truei, assembly GCA_036426205.1. NCBI lineage: Eukaryota > Metazoa > Chordata > Amphibia > Anura > Ascaphidae > Ascaphus > Ascaphus truei. Next base: position 262,175 of record WSYH01000165.1, on the reverse strand, counting down.
TGTTTAATACCTCAGCTTTTCCCTTATCTCCAATAATCTGCCTGCCCATCTCACACTGAAAGGGTCCTATATTTTCCTCTCTCATTTTTTTGTTGTTAAGGTACTTAAAGAACTTTTTAGGGTTGACCTTACTTTCTATTGCAATCCTTTTTTCATTATCCATTTTTGCTAATTTGATTGCCCTTTTACAATTTTTGTTACTGTTACGCTGTGCTCACCACAAACAGGACGAGACCCCGGTACTGAGATGGGAGTAGGTAAACACCAACCACAGACACGGGAGCCACGTCCGGAGTGTAGGATAGTCTTTGTAGCCGGGTCTGGAGTGGAGAGGTCAGGGTAGTTGTATACTTGCCAGGTTCCGTGCAGGAGAGGTCCGGAGCGTGGAAGGTACTATGCCAAGGTCAGGGTTGGAGAGAGTAGGGTAGTTGAAGTTCAAAGCCGTGGTCCGGGTATGAGAAGAGCGGAGAGTCAACGGCAGCCGAGTTCAGGATTCCAGATAAGCGGGTGGTCAAAGGCAAGCCGGGTCTGTACACAAGTGGTTAATCTAGGAAGCAAGGATCAGGACAGGGACAAGGCAGGAACAGCAGAGGTAAACACAGAGTAACACAATCTAGGCTCAGCCAAAGTGCTCATGGCACAGCTGAGCGTATATAGGCTTGATTAGCCAATCCCCATGGGGGGTGGAGCGGAGGCGAAGCCTGTGAAAGGCTGGAACCAATGAGCAGGTGCAGCCGCTTGTATCAGCTGATGATGTTGTTGCCACGGAGCTTGGGGGCTTGGCGCACATGTCACATGCGCGCGCCGTGCACTGGGAGCGTGCGGCGTGATCCGGAGGCGGCGCCCGAGTCCGCGACATCAGGTGACATCACCGCTGTGCGTATGCGCGCTGTGTGTGTCAGGAGAGGAGTACGGGCTGAAGGTGCCCCGCGTGTGCGCGGAACTGTGCGAGATGAAGTGCGGGGTAGGCGTGTGTCCGTAATCCTCACAATTACATTCCTTAGAATTCTGATAAGATGGTTTTGACTTATTTCTTTTATACTTATTACCCAAGGGTATACACTGATAAGTGTGCTTTTCTAATAATCTTTTAAAGACTGCCCATTTATCTTCTACATTTTTCCCTGCAAAAACATCATCCCAGTGTATTACTTGTAGATTAGACCTCAGTTTATTAAAATCTGTCTTTCTAAAGTTTAAGGTCTTTGTTGAACCCAAATTCAAGATTATAATGAGATGTATCACATTCTGTGTCTCTGCCCCAGCATGCACCTTGTGGAGAGTCAGTAGGAGGAGTCAGGAGGAGTTACATGGTGCACAGATTATAAAAGCAAACTTTCTCTATGTTAATACATACGGTAGACCCCAAGATGTGTAAGTCCCTCTAATACAACAAGAGGTTCATATAAAAAACTAGGGATTAAATAGAGCCAATAAATTTGGAATCAATTGCCAAGTCCCCTCCTGATTCCCTCATACAATATATGTCACTGATCTAAACGTGGATTCTGTATTATAACAATATTACACATGTTAGAGTGAGTTTCAAAGCCTGTAAACTGCATTGCCAGCAAAGTTTTATCTGAGCAGTTTCTGTCCGTTCGGGGAATAATGCAGCATTCACACGGTCTTCACGAAGTGAGATGTTTATTGACAGATCGACGTTTTGATTTTACAATTCAGAACTTTCTCAAGAGTTTGTGTCCATTCCAGTAACTTCATGGTTGTAAATGCACTGTATTTTTGCTGGTGACGGACTGTTTACCGAATTTTGACACCTGATTACAAGCTGATAAAACCAACCTTCCTCCCCCACTTTTTGCATTTGGCCGATATTGTAAATTCCCAAAGAACTCCATATGTGTCCTAACCCGGAGAGCTTGCCCTCTAAGATGCACGGGCACACTTTGTACTGTAAGTGAAATTGTCTTTATATGTTTGGTTTCCAAGTGAGTAAGTTGGAATGCACCATTGAGTCTACAAAGCGGAGAAAGGTGTGACATTTCTATATTACAGGTATAATTAATTTGACTTGTTATACAAATGAAATAAAATAATAATTAGGAATGGGGCTGAAACTGGATTATTTATTATCGTTACAATATATATTATTATTATTATTTCTTTGCTTAGGTTTCCAGCATCTTTTTGTGCTACAAAAACACCACTGTGTGTGTCACAAAGACACAATAACACAGTGAAAATTCCTGTCTCTGGATTAAGTTCTGAAAGTTGTGTTGACGACCCCATGCTTATGGTGGGGACCAGTCTTATGGAGAGGAGGTGACCTTCGGTAAGATATTTCCTGGTGTACAAATCCCGCAGGATGCAACCTTCATTCTGTCATTTTATTTGGAATAATCAAAGGTCAGTGGGAGACTTCCATACAGACCCCATACAGTTGGAGACTTCCATACAGACCCCATACAGTGGTCAACTTCCATACAGACCCCATACAGTGGTCAACATCCATACAGACCCCATACAGTGGAAGACTTCCATACAAACCCCATACAGTGGCAGACTTCCATACAGACCCCATATAGTGGCAGACTTCCATACAGACCCCATACAGTGGCAGACTTCCATACAGACCCCATACAATGGCAGACTTCCATACAGACCCCATTCAGTGGCAGACATCCATACAGACCCCATACAGTGTCAGACTTCCATACAGACCCCATACAGTGGCAGAGTTCCATACAGACTCCATACAATGGCACATTCCATTCATACACCATACAGTGGCAGACTTCCATACAGACCCCATACAGTGGCAGACATCCAAACAGACCCCATACAATGGCAAATTTCATACATACCACATACAGTGGCAGACTTCCATACAGACCGCATACAGTGGCAGACTTCCATACAAACCCCATACAATGGCAGACATCCATACAGACCCCATACAATGGCAAATTCCATAAATACACCATACAGTGGCAGACTTCCATACAGACCCCATACAGTGGCAGACTTCCATACAGACTCCATACAGTGGAAAATTCCATTCAGACACCATACAGTGGCAGACTTCAATACAGACCCCATACAGTGGCAGACATCCATACAGACCCCATACAGTGGCAGACATCCATACAGACTCCATACAGTGGCAGACTTCCATACAGACCCCATACAGTGGCAGACTTCCATCTATCTGAAGACAATTCAATACAAAACACATCACCAGCTCAGGATTACTTGGGATTGAAAAAAAAAATATATATATATATATATGTATATATATATATATATATATATATATTGTGACAGAAACCAGGGGATGGTAATAAATTCCATATATAGGGCTCCCAGGATACTGAACAGTTTCTATCCTGTCTGGCCTGGGAGTGCAGCCTTATAATACATGCACTCCATCCCACAGTTTTGGGCAAGCGCTGGAACTGAGGGATTTCTGTCACCTGTCATGCTAATTAGAAATCAGGTATGTAAGACTGATTTCCTGTTTGCTCTGGTCTCTTCTCCAGAGCCTGGAAGGCTGCTGAACACAGTGGGGAGAAGCCCCTTCCCCACACAGGTTCAATTGTTCTATTCATTTGGCTAACTCTGCAAAAGTACCTTGTTTTGTTGTTGGAAAGTGGAAAAGCCACTTCCACCCTGAGTTAGGGAAATCTAAGTTAAGTTATCGCTCAGGTGAGCAGCTTTTGTTTTGATGTGTTTTGTTGTATGCACTGTGGCAGTCCCAGTGCCTGGGACTGAATAAACCAGGCACAGCCTATTTAAAGGAACAGTACGTGACGCCTCCTCATTTAACCTACCCCAAAAGACCGTGTTCTAACCGTCCCGGACAGACGGCGGAGCCCCGGAGTAAGCTGTTTGTCACATATGGTGGAGAATGCGGGCAGAACACTAAAAGGTCTGGGGGTTAAAGAACTTTAAAAAAAAAAAAAAAAAAAAAAAAAAGTTTTTTTTCTCTCTCTCCAAACAAGATGGAAGACGTGGTGAGTGCGCTGGTACGCAATGTCGCTGTCCAGAAAGACGCGAATGAAGCCCAGCAACAGGCGAGTGAAACCCAGCGACAGCTGTTAATAGCCCAGCAAGAGACTAATGCAATCCAGCAAGAGACAAACCGCTTGCTGAGAGAGGAGCAACAGCGGTTCGCTCAGGGCTTACAGCAGGAACTCGAGATCCTGAGGGGGACTATCAGTAACCTTCCACTGGCAGCGGCAGCCCCAGTTCCGAAAATGACCAGGGCAAGCCACTACCTTCAGAAGATGGGACCCTCGGATGATGTGGAAGCCTATCTTCTCACGTTTGAACGCACGGCACAGAGAGAGGGATGGCCAGAAGCTGAGTGGGCTGGTCTAATCGCACCTTTCCTAAGCGGCGAACCCCAGAAGGCTTACTTTGATCTAGAGCCAGCCGAAGCTAACGTCTATGCAAAATTGAAGTTCGAGATCCTCGCCCGCCTCGGCGTAACCACGGCTGTTCGCGCCCAAAGGTTTCACGCATGGTCCTTCACGATGGATAAAGCCACCCGAAGCCAGATGTATGACCTCATCCACCTCGCCCGGAAGTGGCTACAACCCGAGATCAACTCAGCAAGCCACATCGTGGAACGGTTGGTCATGGACCAGTTCTTGAGGAAACTTCCCTCTGCCTTACGCCATTGGGTCAGTCGGAGTGACCCCCACAATGCGGATGAGCTTGTGGCCCTCGTAGAAAGGTACAATGCAGCAGGAGAGCACCCGCAACCCACAGTCGTGGAGCAACCCCACTACCCGAGGTTCCAGGACTCTTCCAGAGACGGTAAAAGGGTACCGGGGTTAAGGGGAGCTGAAGAGCGGCGACCACCTTCACGCAGCACCAGCAACAGTGGTTCGCACACTAAGGGCAATAGCCAACATGGGGAGCCGGGAAAAGGCTCTAAGTGGGACACAGACTATGTACCTAAATGTGTAAATTGTCATGAGAGGGGCCACACAGCAAAAATCTGCCCACTAAATGATGAGCCCATGCAATGCAACAGCGTGGAACCTTATTCGCTGTTGTCCCAATGTATGCGCCCTAGCCCAGAGGACCCCTTGAATTACCATCTGTGGGCATTTGTAAAGGTTAATGGTAGGAGGGTTCGGGCACTTCTGGACTCTGGGAGCATGGTCACACTAGTGTCCGAATACCTCTTGCCCATTAAGAAGAAACAGGGAAACAGTTCACAAAGAATGGCAATTTGTTGTATACATGGGGATAATCATGAATATTCCACTGTTGATGTTTTTTTTGAAACAGAGTTTGGTTCTTTAGATTTCAAGGTGGGTATTGTACCCAAACTGGCACATGATGTGTTAATAGGGACCGACTTTCCCCATTTTCTAAAAATGTGGTCCCCCACTCAGAATAGCGCCCAGAGTTCAATAGCGGACCATAACGAAGTATTAGAAGAAATAAATCCTTTCCCGTTTTCAGAAATGGAGGTTGACGAGGGCCCAAATAAGAAGGGGGAAAAGGGGGAGTGCTGTAAAATTCCCTTCCCCATCACTACTTTGGTAGGGAATACCCCAAATCAGGATGTTGATCAGACACTTACCACCCCAGAACCGGATAAGACCCTCGCTGACCTAGAGGTCAGTCCTGGGAGTTTTAAGAAGGCCCAGTGGGAGGACCCCACATTAGAGGTAGCAAGGGGAAATATACGGGACCTGAATAGTACTCTTGGCCAACCAGATAGGTCGCTTGCTTACCCCTACTTCGAGGTAGAGAACGACCTAGTATATCGGGTTGATAAAAGAAAATCAGTTACAACTAAACAATTGTTGGTACCACGGACATTCCGTAATGTAGTGTTACACCTCGCACATAGTCATCCATTGGGGGGACACCTAGGGGTGGAAAAGACAAAAGAAAAGGTTCTCCGAAGCTTCTATTGGCCTGGGGTTCTGGCAGAAATTACGAATTATTGTTCCTCATGCCCAGCATGTCAGATCACCGCCCCGTTCAAGGCGTACCGCAGCCCATTGGTACCCCTTCCCATAATAGAGGTACCATTTGACCGGATTGCTATGGATCTAGTAGGACCCCTAATAAAGTCTGCTAGGGGACATCAGCATATATTGGTAATATTAGATTATGCCACCCGATATCCGGAGGCAGTTCCCCTACGTAGCACCTCTGCCAAAAACATAGCAAAAGAGTTAGTAGTTCTGTTTTCCCGGGTTGGAATTCCTAAAGAGATTCTATCTGACCAGGGAACACCGTTTATGTCCCAAGTAACAAAAGAGTTATGTAAACTCCTAAAAATCAAGCATCTCAGAGCCTCAGTCTATCATCCACAAACAGATGGTTTAGTGGAAAGGTTCAATAAAACCTTAAAGAGCATGTTACGGCGGGCGGTCGATAAAGATGGGAAAAACTGGGATTGTTTGTTACCGTACCTGTTATTTGCCATTAGGGAAGTTCCCCAATCATCCACAGGCTTCTCCCCGTTTGAACTATTGTATGGCCGACACCCAAGGGGCTTACTGGATATAGCCAAAGAGACTTGGGAACACGAGGTTACCCCTTACAGAAGTGTAATAGAGCATGTTGCCCAGATGCAGGACCGCATTGCTGCAGTCCTACCCATAGTGAGGGAACACATGGAGAAAGCTCAAGAAGCACAGAGGAATACGTATAATAAGGGTGCTAGGGTCAGAATTTTTTTTCCAGGTGATAGGGTACTAGTTCTGGTTCCCACCGTGGAAAGTAAATTCCTTGCTAAATGGCATGGGCCATATGAGGTCTTGGAAAGAGTGGGAGAAGTAAATTATAAGGTAAGACAGCCAGGTAGGAGGAAACCTGAGCAAATTTACCATATAAACCTACTCAAGCCCTGGAAAGATAGAGAAGTCTTGTCAACCCTAGTAACCCCAGGTCCGTCAGAGAGTCAAGAAACTGACCCAGAGGTTAGCATAGCTGAAACCCTGTCCGTTCATCAGAAACAAGAGGTTCAGAATTTAGTGAGCAGAAACAAAGAAATCTTCTCTACACAGCCAGGTAGAACTAGCGTAATTGAACATGACCTAGTCTCTGAACCGGGGGTCCGAGTTAACCTTAAACCGTACCGAATCCCAGAGGCCAAAAGAGAGGCTATAAGTTTAGAGGTTAAAAAAATGCTAAAACTAGGCGTAATTGAGGAATCCCAAAGTGGGTGGAACAGCCCTATAGTCTTAGTCCCAAAGCCAGATGGTACAACAAGGTTTTGTAATGACTACCGGAAACTAAACGCGGTGTCAAAATTTGATACTTACCCTATGCCCAGGGTAGATGAACTTGTAGAGAGACTGGGCAAAGCCCGATATCTCACAACCCTAGACCTAACAAAAGGGTACTGGCAGGTTCCCCTCACAGAAAGGGCAAAAGAAAAGACAGCCTTCTCAACCCCAGACGGCCTCTTTCAGTATAGGGTGCTGCCTTTTGGCTTACATGGAGCTCCCGCCACATTCCAAAGAATGATGGATAAAATTTTAAAACCACATGCTCGGTATGCTGCTGCCTACCTGGATGATGTGGTAATCCATAGTGAAGATTGGCAATCCCACCTTCCAAAGGTCCAAGCTGTGCTCGACGCAGTTCGGTCTGCTGGACTAACTGCTAACCCCGCTAAATGCACCATTGGTCTGGAGGAGGCCAAGTATCTGGGGTATTCTATTGGCAGAGGTTTACTCAAACCCCAAACACTCAAAGTGGAGGCGATACAAGGTTGGCCAAGGCCAGTTACAAAAAAACAAGTAAGGACCTTTTTGGGGTTAATTGGGTACTATAGAAGGTTTATTCCCAATTTTGCGACTAAGGCAACCCCACTAACCGACCTCACAAAAGCAAGAGGACCACTTATGGTAAAGTGGTCCCCCGAAACCGAACAGGCCTTTAGAAGCCTGAAAGAAGCTCTCTGTGCCCAACCAGTGTTGGTCACACCTGACTTCTCCAAAGAGTTCGTAGTCCAAACCGACGCATCTGAGGTAGGGCTGGGGGCGGTACTCTCCCAGGAGTCTCAAGGTGAGGAACACCCCATCCTTTATTTAAGTAGGAAACTAAATCCCCAGGAGAAAAATTACTCCATAGTAGAGAAAGAGTGTCTCGCAATAAAGTGGGCTGTAGAGACGCTCAAATACTACCTGTTGGGGAGAAAATTCCGGTTAGTCACAGATCATGCACCCCTTACCTGGATGTGTCAAAACAGGGAAAAGAATGCTAGAGTGACCAGGTGGTTCCTAAGCCTACAACCCTTTAAATTTTCTGTGGAACACAGGTCAGGGCACAAACATGGCAATGCTGACGGGTTGTCAAGGATGCACTCCCTAATATCCATGGTCGCTCATCCCTCAGGGTCTGAGCTGGGGGGGAGGATATGTGACAGAAACCAGGGGATGGTAATAAATTCCATATATACTTAAGGCTCCCAGGTACTGACAGTTTCTATCCGTCTGGCCTGGGAGTGCAGCCTTATAAATACATGCACTCATCCCCAGTTTTGGGCAAGCGCTGGAACTGAGGGATTTCTGTCACCTGTCATGCTAATTAGAAATCAGGTATGTAAGACTGATTTCCTGTTTGCTCTGGTCTCTTCTCCCAGAGCCTGGAAGGCTGCTGAAACAAGTGGGAGAAGCCCCTCCCACACAGGTTCAAATGTTCTATTCATTTGGCTAACTCTGCAAAAGTACCTTGTTTTGTTTTTGGAAAGTGGAAAAAGCCACTTCCACCACATGAGTTAGGAAATCTAAGTTAAGTTTCGCTCAGGTGAGCAGCTTTTGTTTTGATGGTTTTTGTTGTATGCACTGTGGCAGTCCCAGTGCCTGGGACTGAATAAACCAGAGCACAGCCTATTTAAAGGAACAGTACTTGACGCTCCTCCTTTAACCTACCCCAAAAGACCGTGTTCTAACCGTCCCGGACAGACGGGGAGCCCCCGAGAGTAAGCTGGTTTTATAGCACAATATATATTATTATATATTATATATATATATCATATTATATGATATATATATATATATATAGTATATATATATAATTCTATCTACTACTATATCTATATCTACTAATATTAATCTATATAGTTATATATCTATCTTATACATAAATATATAGCCCCTTGTATGCACTGGCGCATTTTAATGATGTCACTAGGAATGGCTGACCCAGCAGCACCTGAGGTGTACTGCAGGTGGGGAAAATACCAGGATTACCGCTTTCTCTGAACGTCAGTGTAACCAAAGGGTGTCCGCAGCAGGTTACATCTCTGCAGTTGGAAATGAACGAATAAGTTAGTTATTGCACCTGCCCGGCAGCGAAGGATGGAGAACTGCTGGAAATCTACATGCAGAAAAATGCTCCCTGCTTATTGGGTGATTAATATTTATGAGACAGGGAAGGCAGATGCTATTGGCATCTGTGTGATGTCAGGATGCTGTCAACACATTGTTAGCATGGCTGTCAGGCAAACTGCTTTGCATCTCCGCCACATGCTCTCATGAGTTATGCAGCGTGAATTCAATTTTCATGTTTATCTTACGACATTTGGCACCGTCTCTGGCTTATGGTTCTTTATAAAATACCCAATTAGAGCCATGTGGCAGCGAGTGATGTTTTTATTAGACTCATCCTCCGACGTGTGGATCGCAGCTAAATAACAAATGGAGTCTTTGAAGGATGAGTCTAGGAACGTTGAGCTGTAGCTTATGCTGCGATTCACAACATCAGAATGCCGGTGTCGTTTTGTTTTAGAAACAGACGTGGTGGCGACGTCCTTTTTTTTTTTTTTTTAATTGTCATTTTAGCTTTTCAAGGACTTTCCCTTTTTTAAATACTTGATGAGGCCGAGGAACATCGGCGTGAATCTAGAACAGGGGCGGGCAACTCCAGTCGTCAAAGGGCACACACAGGTCAGGTTTTAAGGATATCCCTGCTTCAGATCAGGTGGCTCAATCAGTGGCCGGTGAACAGGCGTCTGCCTTGTCGTGGCTCGCAGGTTTACAATGCTTTGGCCAAAGGGTTAAACTAAATGACCCTTTTTCAAGAGAATATATAAGTATTTTACGGTGTGTTTCTGTCATGTTGGATGTAGCATTGGGCTTCTCTGTCGTCTGTTGTATACATATGCCACGCTCAATAGCTCTCCTTTTTGACACATATACATATTCTGTGTTTTGTTAACCTATTCTCAGCTTGCTCAGCTGTTCTAGGTTAGTGGCTCCTCCTTACCAGGTTTTAATCCCGCCCCTCCCCACTTCCCAAGTCAGCAGGTTCCTTTAATTTAACTGGATATAGACCCACTGTTGGTCTTTCTCCCTCCTAATAGAGGTAAATGAGAATGTTAATCCTAATAGAGGTATATTAGTATTTTATCTGGTAGTGTTAGGACCTGTGAACAGGTGTCTGCCTCGTTGTGGCTCGCAAGCTTACAACGCTTTGGCCAAAGGGTTAAACTAAATAACCCTTTTTCAAGAGAATATAGCAGTATTTTACTGTGTGGTTTTGTCATTGGATGTAGCATTGGGCTTCTCTGTCGCTTGTTGTATACTGTACATTTGCCACGCTCAATAGCTCTCCCTTTTGACACTTATATACATAAATATTTTGTGGGGGCTCAGGGGTTCCCAAAAAGTGCTTGCTGGGGTTCTGTGTGTTTGTTGGCTCAATAAGCGGCTCAATCTATGGGGGCTATGCACTAAGCTCCGAGCTTTCGCGCCGGGCTGAAAAAAATTAGCACGTCCGATAAAAAATGAAGCCGGCGGCGCGATTCACTAAGGCCCTGAGCCCTTTTTCTATTGGACGTGCCCAAAACTGGCTTATCGTGCGTGCAATGTATTTCCCCCCTGCTATCGAACTGAAACTTCCCGTACGCTACCTGATAGGAAAAAAAGCCGCATGTATCATTTGCATGGAGATTTGCCATCTCCATGCAAGGCTGCTACAGGCGATCGTACACTAAATAAAAACATTTTAATAATAGTGTACATGAGCAGGGGGTCTCCTGAGCTGAACCGCATTGGTTTCAGGTACGAGTACCCCCTACTTCCGAGATAAAGGCCCCGTTATGGGGTGCGGTATCCCCTGCACTTTAAAGCTTCCCGTCACGTGACCAGGTTATTACATTCTGCAGGGGATACCGGCACCCCATAACGGGGCCTGTATTCTGAACTAGGGGGTCCCCGAGGGTGAAACCAATGCGGTTAGCTTCAGGAGACCTCTGCACATCTACACATACTGTCAAACACACATAACAATAAACAATAATTTCTTACCGTAGGGACTATCTGCAATGGTAATGAAGCTGCATTAATGGTACATTTAATAATAGTGTGCGGGAGCAGGGGGTCCCTGAGCTGAACTGCATTGATTTGCTCAGAGACCCCCTGCTTCCGAATTACAGGCCCTGGTATGGGGCATCGGGTCTGCCAGGTTGGTCGCCTCTTTTTCGAGGTCCAAGAGCGACGTGGGCTCTATAAAGATGGCGGCGATACTGGGCTCCGATCCCCATACCGGGCCTGTAATCGGGAAGCGGGGGTCTCTGAGGCAGAAATCAATGCGGTTCAGCCCAGGGGACCCCTGCCTCACACAAATTAATAAAAATACATTAAAGACGCTTCATTCCTTAGGGCAACCGCTAAGGCAATGAAGGGGTAAGACACAATAGCAGTGTTATTGGGGACAATTGCCCACATAAACATAGCAATATACAACACACCATCCCCCTGCCCCCAACACATACGTACTGTAAGGCAAAAATAAATACTTTTACCACATATGGAATAATGCATTTGCCATTTTAAACACTATAAATTACAATCAATATATATGAAACTTATTTTTACAGGCAACCAGATGAAGGTCGTCATCCTCCTCATCTTCATTCTGCCCATGCCCCTCCTTGCTGCAAAACATGCACAACAATCACAATAGTCAATGTAATGTCCCCTAACCCCTTAATCACCAATAGCGGTATTAACTGCACAGTTAAGGGGTTAAACCCACCCTCACCCACCACTCGGAGGAGGCCTACATACCTCTCCCCACTAACCCACCACCAGTGAGGCCTAACACCCTCACCACTACCCCAGCCGGAGAGGCCTTACCCACATACCTTGGGCCCAATACCCCCCCCCCCCCCCCCAGTACCCACAATAAAAACAATACTGTGCTTCTGCGTCGCCTGGATTTCGGTGAGTGGGCATCTAATGGTGAGTAAACAAAAGAAAAGTTTATTATTTTAACTTTTACAGTTTTTGGATTTTTGATCATGTCTTTTATTTTTTCAGTCCCATTTAATGCCCGTGAAGTACCTATGGCTATACATACATTCACGGACACTGATGGGTGAATTCTAGTGATTTTTGTATGTAACTGCATTGTTTTTTATGCTGTAGTATTGCCCCTGTAGGTTGTGTAATCTATCCCTGTATGGATAGACATACAGGGATAATATGATTGTTGTTGGCTCTGTTTATGTTCTTTTCATGTATGGCTAAATGTTATTTATCAGCTTTATTTTTGTAGTGTATAATTGTATTAAAATACTAGCGGTTTCAATGCTACTTTTATTACACTGTACCTTGGAGAGTAAGTTAAGAGAGGAGTTAGGTAACACTGTACTTGGAGAGAGTTGGTACACTGTACTTGGAAGAGTAGGTTACACTGTACTGGAGGAGTTAGGTTACACTGTATTGGGGTTGAGTAGGTTACATGGACTGAAGGTTAGGAACGGTTGGAGGAGTTAGGTTACACTGTACTTGGAGAGAGTTAGGTAACTGTACTTGGAGGAGAGTTAGTACCACTGTACTTGAGGAGTTAGGTTAACGTATTGAGTAGGTACACTGTACTTGGAGAGAGTTAGGTTACACTGTACTTGGAGGAGAGTTAGGTTACACTGTACTGGAGTGAGTTAGGTTACACTGTACTTGGAGGAGTTAGGTTACACTGTACTTGGAGAGAGTTAGGTTACACTGTACTTGGAGAGAGTAGGTTACACGTATGGGTGAGTAGTTACACTGTACTTGGAGATGAGTTAGGTTACACTGTACTTGGAGAGAGTTAGGTTACATTGTACTTGGAGGAGTTAGGTTACACTGTACTTGGAGGAGTTTGGTTTACACTGTACTTGGAGAGAGTAGGTTACATGAGTACTTGGTGGAGTTAGGTTACCTGTACTTGGAGTGAGTTAGGTTCACTGTACTTGGAGAGGAGGTAGGTTACAACTGTACTTGGAGTGAGTTAGGTTACACTGTACTTGGAGAGAGAGTCGAGAGTTGGTACACTGTCTATGGTGAGTTAGGTTACACTGTACTTGGAGAGATTAGTTGGTATACACTGTACTTGGAGGGTTAGGACATGTTACTTGTGAGAGTTAGTTACACGTACTTGGAGTGATTAGGTTACACTGTACTTGGAGAGAGTTAGGTTACACTGTACTTGGAGAGAGTTAGGTTTACAATGGTACTTGGATGAGAGTTAGGTTACACTGTACTTGGAGTGAGATTTAGTTTTACACTGTACTTGGAGTGAGTTAGTTTACACTGTACTTGGAGAGAGAGTTAGGTTACAGTACTTGGAGTGAGTTAGGTTACACTGTACTTGGAGAGAGTTGGTTACAACTGTACTTGGAGAGAGGTAGGTTACATGTTACTTGGAGTGAGTTAGGTTACAACTGTACTGAGTGAGTTAGGTTACACTGTACTGGAGAGAGTTAGGTTACACTGTACTGGAGTAGAGTTAGGTTACACTGTAACTTGGAGATGAGTTAGGTTACACTGTACTTGGGAGTTAGGTTACACTGTACTGGAGTGATTAGGTTACAACTGTACTTGGAGTGAGTTAGGTTACACTGTACTTGGGAGTGAGTTAGGTTACATTTACTTGGAGTGAGTTAGGGAACTGTACTTGGAGTGGGCTTAGGTTACACTGACTTGGAGAGAGTTAGGGTACACTGTACTTGGAGTGAGTTAGGTTACACACTGTACTTGGAGTGAGTTAGGTTACACTGTACTTGGAGAGTTAGGTTACACTGTACTTGGAGGAGTAGGTTACACAGTACTTGGAGGAGTTAGATTACACTGTACTTGGGGAGTTAGGTTAACACGTACTTGGAGGAGTATGGTTACACTGTACTTGGAGGAGAGTTTAGGTACACTGTACTGGAGTGAGTTAGGTACAACTGTACTTGGAGAGAGTTAGGTTACACTGTATGGAGTGAGCTAGGTTACACTGTACTGAGAGAGTTAGGTTACACTGTACTTGGAGAAGTTAGGTTCACTGTACTTGGAGAGAGAGTTAGGTTACAATTGTACATGGAGTGAATTAGGTTACACTGTACTTGGCGAGAGTTAGGTTACACATGTACTGGAGTGGAGTAGGTTACACTGTACTTGGAGAGAGTTAGGTTACACTGTACTTGGAGAGAGTGAGTTAGGTGACACTGTACTTAGCGTGAGTTAGGTTACAATGTACTTGGAGTGAGTTAGGTTACATGTTACTGGGAGAGTGAGTTTAGGTTACACTGTACTTGGAGTGAGTTAAGTTACACTGTACTTGGAGAGAGTTAGGTTTACACTGTACTGGTGAGTAGGTTACACTGTAACTGGAGTGAGTTAGGTTACACTGTACTTGGGACATGCGTTAGGTTACATGTACTGGAGAGAGTTAGTTTACACTGTACTGGAGTGAGTTAGGTACATGTACTTGGAGAGTAGGTTACACTGTAATGGTGGAGTTAGGTTGACACTTGTACTTGGAGTGAGTTAGGTTACACTGTACATGGAGTGAGTTAGGTTACACTGTACTTGGTGAGAGTTAGGTTACACTGTACTTGGGTGAGTTAGGTTACACTGTACTTGGAGTGAGTTAGGTTACACTGTACATGGAGTGAGTTAGGTTACACTGTACTGGAGAGTTAGGTCAACTTACTTGGAGTGAGAGTTAGGTTACTGTACATGGATGTAGGTAAACATGTACTTGGAGGAGTAGGTTACACTGTAACTGGAGTGAGTAGGTTACACGTGTACTGTGAGAGAGTTGGTTACACTGTAATTGGAGATGGAGAGTTAGGTTACATGTACTGGGGTGAGTTAGTTACACTTGTACATGGAGTGAGTAGGTTACACTGTACTTGGAGGGTTAGGTTACACTGTACTTGGAGTGGAGTTAGGTTACCACTGTACTTGGGTGAGTAGGTTACACTGTCTGGGTGAGTTAGGTAACTGTACTTGGAGGAGTTAGGTTACACTGTACTTGAGAGTTAGGTTACACTGTACTTGGAGTGAGTTAGGTTACACTGTTACTTGGAGGAGTTAGGTACACTGTATTGGAGGAGTAGGTTACACTGTACTTGGAGTGAGTTAGGTGTACATGTACTTGGGAGGTAGGTTTAACACTACTTGGAGGAGTTAGTTACATGGATGGCACGAGTTTAGTTACACGTACTTGGAGTGGTTAGGTACACTGTACTTGGAGAGGTTGGCGATGAGTGAGTTAGGTTACACTGTACTTGGAGAGAGTTAGGTTACACTGTACTTGGAGAGAGTAGTTTACTGTACTTGGATGAGTTAGGTTACACTGTACTTGGAGAGAGTTAGGTTACACTGTACGTGGAGGAGTTAGGTTACACTGTATTGGAGTGAGTAGGTTTACACTGTACTTGTAGGAGTAAGGTTAGGACTTGAGAGGTTACACTGTACTTGGAGTGAGTTAGGTACCTGTACTTGGAGAGAGTTAGGTTAGTTACTGTACTTGGCGTGAGTTAGTTAATTGTACTTGGAGAGAATTATTAGGTTACACTGTACTGGAGTGGAGTAGTTAGGTTTAACACTGTACTTGGAGTGGTTAGTTACACTTGTACTTGGAGTGAGTGTGAGGTTACACTGTACTTGGAGTGAGTTAGGTGACACTGTACTGGAGTGTTGAGTTTGGTTACACTGTACTTGGAGGAGTTAGGTTACACTGTAACTTGGAGAGGAGTTGAGGTTACAACGTACTTGGAGAGAGTTAGGTTGACACGTACTGGAGAGAGTTAGGTTACACTGTACTTGGAGTGAGTTAGGTTTACCACTGTACTTGGAGTGAGTTAGTTACACTTGTAATGGAGAGAGTTGAGGGTACACTGTACTTGGATGTGAGTTAGGTTACACGTACTTGGAGAGAGTTTAGGGTACACTGTACTTGAGAGGTGGTGAGGTGTTACACTTATTCGGAGAGAGTTAGGTTACAGTACTGGAGTAGTTAGGTTACAGTACGGAGTAGTTAGTACACTGTACTTGGAGAGAGGTAGGTTTTACACTGTACTTGGAGTGAGTTAGGTTTGTTTACACTGAAAACTGTACTTGGAGGGAGTTAGGTTTACACTGTACTTGGAGAGAGTTAGATACACTGTACTTGGAGAGAGTATAGGATTACACTGTACTTGGAGAGAGTTAGGTTTAATTGTACTTGGAGTGAGTAGGTACACTGTACTTGGAAGAAGTTAGGTTACACTTGTACTTGGAGTGAGGTTAGGTTACACTGTACTTGGAGAGAGTTTAGGTTACACTGTACTTGGAGGAGAGTTAGGTAACGTACTTGGGAGTTGGTTACTGTACTTGGAGAGAGTTAGGTTACACTGTACTTGGAGGAGTTAGGTTACACTTGTACTTGGAGAGAGTTAGGTTACATCTGTACTTGGAGAGAGTTAGGTACACTGTACTTGGAGTGAGTTAGTTAATGTACTGGAGAGAGTTGTTAACTGTACTTGGAGAGAGTTGGTTACACTGTACTTGGAGAGTAGGTTACACTGTACTTGGAGAGAGTTAGGTTACATTGTACTTGGTGAGCTGAGTTGGTTACACTGTACTTGGAGTGAGTTAGGTTACACTGTACTGGAGAGAGTTAGGGTTTACACTGTACTGGAGAGAGTTAGGTATACACTGTACTTGGTGATCTTTGAGTTAGGTTACACTGTACTTGGAGGAGTTAGGTTACACTGTACTTGGAGAGAGTTAGGTTACACGTACTTGGAAGAGTTAGGTCTACAAGTACTGGAGAGAGTAGGTTACAGTACTTGGAGGAGAGTAGGTTACACTGTACTTGGAGTGAGGTAGTTACACGTACTTGGAGAAGTAGGTACATGTATGGGGAGGAGTTAGGTTACACTGTACTTGGAAGTGAGGTTAGGTTACATTGTACTTGGAGGGAGTTAGGTCACTGTACTTGGAGAGAGTTAGGTACACTGTACTTGGAGAGAGTGACACTGTAATGGAGTGAGTTAGGTTACACGTACTGTGGAGAGAGGTAGGTACACTGTACTTGGAGTTGGAGTTAGGTTACATGTACTTGGACGAGAGTTAGGTTACAACTGTACTTGGAGTGAGTAGGTAACGTATGGGCGGATGGGTACACTGTATGGGTGAGTTAGGTTACATGTACTGGGAGAGAGTTAGGTTACTGTACTTGGAGAGATTAGGGTTACATGTACTTGGAGAGAGTTAGGTTAACTAGACATGATTGGAGGCAGCTTAGGTTACACTGTACTTGGAGAGAGTTAGGTTATCCACTGTCCTTGGAGAGAGTTAGTTACACTGTACTTGGAGTGAGTTAGGTTACACTGTACTTGGAGTGAATTAGGTTACACTGTACTTGGAGTGAGTTAGGTTACACTGTACTTGGAGAGAGTTAGGTTACACTGTACTTGGAGAGAGTTAGGTTACACTGTACTTGGAGTGAGTTAGGTTACACTGTACTTGGAGAGAGTTAGGTTACATTGTACTTGGAGTGAGTTAGGTTACACTGTACTTGGAGTGAGTTAGGTTACATTGTACTTGGAGTGAGTTAGGTTACACTGTACTTGGAGAGAGTTAGGTTACACTGTACTTGGAGAGAGATAGGTTACATTGTACTTGGAGTGAGTTAGGTTACACTGTACTTGGAGAGAGTTAGGTTACACTGTACTTGGAGAGAGTTAGGTTACACTGTACTTGGGTGAGTTAGGTTACACTTAGTTAATAAAATATACTTTTACACTTTTCCTGGTTAAAATGCCTAAGTCTTTTTGGGGTTAGGGATAGAATGAGAACGTTTACTTTTTATTCCCACTAGCCATATGCCTAACACTCTGCAAACCTGACTTACATTTGAAAAAATCCCACAGCTTTATTACTTTGCTGGAGTACCCCCTGAACCCCTATACCAGATTCAGGGTGACCTGGGCATTAACTTGGCATCCCGCTTTATACCGTTTTGGGGATACCTTGCATCCCTATGCCCCTTTTACCTTTCTGGTCTGTACTGAAGCAGGGACACCTGGCGGTGAGCTGCAAGAATGTTTTCAGGGTAGGATTTTGATCGGAGCATTGTGCCTACTTGTATCTGGGATTCCGACCTGATTCCCGGCTACATTATTGGAGTATCCCAGCAACTCTGGAATCCCGCTACCAAGACACAATCTGACAACACTTTCTCCGCAAAACCTACCCTGAAACTCATAGCCAGTAATCTCTGCTTGCTGGCACTCCTGGAAAGGCAAAATCATAAAAATTCTTTATTGTGGCATATTTTCATACAATGCATGGAAGTACATATACAACACTCAGGCCCAATAGCTAACCCTCTACTGTAGGACCCCAAAACATGGATTAGGGGCAACCAATTGGGCTTGACCTTTATTAGTGAGCCTGGTTACCCCTTCACCGTCACATTTGTGTTTAAGCATTTCTATGGAGGCAGACTCAGTAATTCACTTAGCCGAGTTACTTGCATAGAAATGCCAGATCCAGACAAAGCCTGGGAATGGCGAGTTGTCAGGAAACTTGGTGAGCTGGGAAGGGCGGGCAATCAGGTCCGGGGGTTGGGCTCTGTGCAGGGTAGAGCCTTTGTTCAAAGCAGACTCTGAGGCGCCTTCCCAGCGGGAGGTATAGCGCTGTTCAGGGGAAGCGGTTGCCGGGATGGAGCCCGTACGCGCCTTTTTCATTGGTCAGTACAAATTTCCCACTCACCAGCAGCCCCGTCATCATGGGGCAGTCCTGAGCACATAAGCATACCCCTCCTCTGCATCTGGGGGAGCCCACTGCTGGGGATTGGCTGAACCATATTTATCCGTGCTCTGATAAGCCGACGGCTCCTCCATAGAAAAGATAGGCACCGAGGCCTTTGTAAGGAGTGGTGCTGATCAGAGTACCAGAACATCTTTGGAGTTTGACGGTGATCCATCTGGTGGGAGTTTCAAAGTTGCTAATGAGAGAATAACACTTTGAGGAACCAGGTCAAGAAGTAGACAGGAAAAGTCTACCTGAAGTAGGCCCCTGCACCTAGTCAAGGCTAGAGTCTTCCTCCAAGGATCCCAGTTGGTGAGTGTATACTGTAATTGTGTATCTTGTATGTATGCTGACTCGCCAGAATAAACTCTGTTTATTCAACTTCTTATTCCCGTCTGGTGAATGTGACCCTGGGGTAAACGTGCTGGTCTCCCGTGACAATGGGCCTCAATGTCTCGCTGTGCAATGTATTGCAGCTACCTTCGTTACAAACGTTAACAAGTGAAGTGTTGGGGTGCAGGTAGGTCACCAATGGGAAATGCACCAATGTACCAGTATTGTACCCAATGTAAAGTACAGGGTCATTGCAGGGAAACATAGGGCAGACAGAGGGTTAGGGAAAGGGAGAGGGCTGCACTAAGTATCACAGAGAGAAGGGAATAAGCTGTCTGAATGAGGGGAAACTGGCTGTCCCCAGTAGAGTAGAGTAGCCTGGCTAAAATAGCACAGCTTTCTACCTGGAGGTCAGAGAACCTTGACCCAGACACACAGAGCCAGAGGAGAGAGAAATCCATGTCAGATGTACTAGAAGTCCACTTGCACACCAACTTCATCAGTCTTTAGTGTTCCCAAACATATCAGGAACCCCTTGTCACCTGAATGAAAATGATTTGAGTGGAGACCATTTCATAAAGATTATTGTATATTTATAAATATCAATGATGTCATGCGCCCGATTATAGGGAACAAAATGTCAGCGAGTCTAAATTAGCCGTTTTATGTTTGTTGTGTGATCTCATTATTTACATAGATTTCAGTGGTTGACATGGAACCTGTTTCCCCACACAAATATTGTAAGACCTTACCCATGGACATCAAGGTGTTGGACTTGTAAGCATACCATGCAGCCTGCAGTATATGTTGATGATGGGGTTAATATCAAAAGGCTGAGAACGAGCTACAGTAATTACCAGCTGTCCCTGAGTGACTAATAAAAGCAATGGTCAAACAGTTGAGATGTTAGAATAGCCGACTCAAGAATAACCGCTAACCACTATGGTCCAGAAACATTTTGGGTGAATTGGGCTGATTGGCAAGAGAAAGGAGGGCCGGGAATTTGTGTGGGTTTGTGTGATGTGTGTGTGATTTACTACAAAGCAGCAGGAGTTTCACTGCTTTAGAGAGATCTCCAAAGAGCAGCAAAGCCACGCACATCCATACTTTATCTATGTTTTTTTCTAGGGCAATCCAAGGAGTCTGTTGCCACACTGACAGTATGTCAAGACAAGGTGGCGGGATGGATGGAGATTAATTGGCTGAAGCTCAATTCTGGCAAGACTGATCTAATGATTATTCGGCAAGAACACTGAGTATGACGGGATTTGCGAGCTTCCCCTAATCAAAGGTGTAGAGTCAGTGCCCGTGTCCCAGGTTTGTAACCTCAACATCCTCTTTGACCAGAGACTCAACATGCGAGCCCAACTGATCTCTGTTTAGTCTGTTTTTTTTAAATCTGAGGCTGCTTCAGAGCTTGAGTCAACTCCTGTCATCTATGGACCTTGCATCACTGGTCCATGACTTTGTGTCTACATGGTTGGACTACAGGAATGCCTTCTATGCAAGACTACCGGCGTGACTGATGCGGAGGCTCCAGCTTGTGCAGAACACTGCTGCTCGAATGCGGAGACGTGTTTCTCGATTTGAGCTTACACTATCTGCACTGGCTTCTAGTGATCTTCCGAGTTCAGTTCAAGTTGGCCGTAATGGCCTTTAAACTCTTGCAATGTCAAGGACGTGCCTATCTGCCGTCTGGTTCGAAGCCGCGGAGTGATAGTGGCTGTGATCTCAGGTCCTCAGGGGGGGTCCGCCTCTCTGTGGCAGGGTACTGCACCCTACACTGCATGGGTGGGCCTTCTCCTGTGCAGCTTCAGAGGACTGGAACTGGCTACCGCCAGAGATCAGGTGTATATCGACTTTACCACTGTTTCGGACTCGGTGTAAGACTTACCTCTTCCTTCTGGCTTTTCCTGTCTGACAAAACAATTGTATATCATTTTAATTTGTTTAACTGTAAAGTATTGAGATGCCCCCTTAAGTGGAGACGTGTTTTGACTCAAACAAATATGGTGATGATGATGATGGGGGTGAGTATGATGGTGGTGGTGATGATGGTGGTGGTGGTGATGATGATGATGGTGGTGGTGATGATGGTGGTGGTGGTGGTGATGATGATGGTGATGGTGATGATGATGATGATGATGATGATGATGATGGTGATGATGATGATGACGGCGATGATGGTGGTGGTGGTGATGGTGGTGATGATGATGATGATGATGATGATGATGATGATGATGATGATGATGATGATGATGATGATGATGATGATGATGATGATGATGATGATGATGATGCAGTGAGCACTTAAGACCAGTACATACACTTTATTTATTTTTTGTGTATATTTAAAGGTGTATTTGATTTATAGCACTTGTGATCTGCATTTGGGAATAAATTGTTTTCTCACATCTACTTCAATGTACAGTTTTTTAACTTGGCAGAATCTGACAGGGTTAAAAAGTACTTAATTGGCACACTGCAAAACTAGGGGCAGCACATAACCAGAACGGCCAATGGCAGCCAAGTCATTGGAGCAGTCTTGCTTTTATATTTCAGTAACAGATTTTTGGGTACTGTCACCCTTTTAACTCTTGAACAGGCGTCAAAAATACAGAATTTACTCAGCCTATTTAGATGTAATGGATCCAGTTGGCAATGTTACACATACAGTAATTACATAGTCCTACAGCATTACCAACCTCACACCACCCTTCAAACATCCAGCATCTACCTGATATCCTCACACCTCACCCTTTGGTCTGCACTACTGTATATTACGTGTCATCAGATGGCCAAGAACCATGCTGAGCAAGGAGAGCATCCACTTTACCATCCGGCCTCATACTTTGTGTTTCAATAATATCCCTTCTCCCTAAACTCTTTGGAGCAAGGACTTCTCTCTCTTTCATACCATTCTGTGTTAATGTAATAATGGTGGGTTATATAATATTATATATATATAATCTATATATAGATATAGATAGATTAATACAGCTATATATAATTGTGCAGTTGCAAATGTTATCCTCCGATAAACACAGTCTAATAATAACAATCATAATAATAATAATGATAATAATAATATTTTTTAATAATAATGATAATTATAATAATAATATAGGCCTGTAAGTAGAGATCCAGTCCCTCCCATGTCTATCTAGCAGAAAGTTAGAGATGAACCTCTCCCTGTCTCCATTGGCAATCAACCAAGCCAACTGGTCTGCCATTTCTCTGCCTCCTTCTGACAAACTTTGGGTGCTTGGAACATCTTGAAGGCAGTATGTGTTTGCACGTGCCCAGATGGCATGCAAAGATTATACTGAGCAATCAACTTTCCTTATAAAACTGTGGGACTCGTTTTATGAACTGACTTACAGTCTGCATACATTATTCCACTCACCCCGGCGTATGCTCCACATTATGCGCGTTCACGGACAGCGTGCGCACTTCACAGAGCGCAAAACTTTCTCTTCTTTTTCATTGACTTTCCTGCCGTAAAACCTTTTTTACTGGCACACAACTTACTGGCACACAAGGGTTTTCACCCTTCCAACTTAACCCCTCTCCCACCACACAGCTTTGTTCTGCCAGCCCCAGCCACTGAGCCACTGATTGAGCCACCTGTGCTGCAGCTAGGATATCATGAAAACCTGTCCTGTTGGTACCTCTCATTTTTTGTCCACTTTTAATGCCTGTTACACAGACATTGTTGTGAGCTGAGCTAAGTATTCTTTGCATATGACTTACCCTCACTCTGAGTCATTTTTATTAAGCTCACAACATCTACCTGTGTGTATATCTGTGTTCATTATGTATGGTGTTTTTAGTACTTGCTTCCAGTAAATGCCTGTTTTTGATTTACACATTTCCTCTGTTTGCCTTGTGTGCGGGGTTCCCTTCCTTCAGTTTTGTCCTGGTATTCTTTTTGTGTTTTATATGAAGGGATGCGATTAAATCATTTCCTCACATATGGTTTTGAAAGAAATCCTATTACATAAACCTATGGTAAAAAAAAATGTGTGTCATGTTCTCCCCCCTAAGCGCACACACACACACACACACGCACGCACGCACGCACACACGCACACACGCACACACGCACACACACACACACACACTTTTTTTTAGCGCCTTTTTTTGAACACTGATGTATTGACCTTTATGTATGTATACAGTAATTGTGTTTATCTATAGACAAACATATACACAGCACTTTACATCATTACAAAAGGAGGTAAATTATGTGCATGGCAAACTATGGGAATAAGTGCAACATAAGGCTTAAGAAGACTGTGACAGGGCCTTTCCCCAGTTAAAAAAGGCAGCACACATAAAGCCTGTTCTGTAACTGATGAGTCCAGCAGTGAGATGGTTAATTTCAGCTAGGGTCAATTAGCCCACCTGGCTCGTCAAGCAGGTTTAAAGGTGCGCTGCACAAACTGCATGGGTCTCTTGGGCACAGAGGGACTGTGCTGCCAGAGAAATCCCCAGGAACAGCTCTCTCTAGCACTGAGGAAATGTGTGCTGCCAGAGAGAGATCCCCGGGAACCAGAGCTCTCTATTCCAGAGTGCAGCGGACCCTGGAACTCACCAGACCCGGACACAGACCCGGAGACTGATGTAAAGAGCCCCCTGCTTACAGGTACCTCTGGATTTGTGGGTCAGTGGTTGGTAAGAGGCTTAGCCTCCCAGCCCTGCAGATAGAGACTGGGAAGTGTGAGTTAGCCCTTACATAGCCTGTTTCATTTGTTTTACGTGCTAACATGAAGCTGCACTGTATAAAGCCGCGGTCTGAATAAAAGCCATTTGTTTATTTTCCCTTTAAATACATCTCCCTGGTTATACCTCTGTACGTGTCTCCTACAGAGACCCTGTCCCAAAGAGCTTACAATCTAACGCCTGGATACATCAAACGGCGTAAATAAAAAAATGCATTCGAATTGGCGAAACATATGAATTATTTTTATAGTGCAAATATTGCATTCAGTAAGAGGTAGTGATAATATCCCTCTTTTAATTCAATTATATTTACTCAAAAGGAGTGTCCTGCAATCAAAAAACAGGTGAGTATAATAAGAACACCTGTAAGAGTAACCAGAGGTATGGAACTCAACTGTTTAGGTAGGTCTCAGTGCACATATCCTGAATACATAATATATAAAATAATAAACACAACAGCCACAAAAATGGACCCTAGCTTGGTCTGCCAGTAGCCAAGAGCAGTGATCGTGGCACTGCGACTCCAAAGTGACTAAATAAGTACTACTAGAAGTAGGGCCCGTAGTTGTGAGGTGTAAATGATAGTGTCAGGGTAATGTAATCAAACCCAGGTACCTGGAAAGATAGTATGTCCTAGGTGTGTTCAAAACTGGGTATGTAGGGGTTAATATATTCCCCAGCCAGAAGTATTATGGCAAAAGTATAGCACTGATACATACATAAGCTACACTAGTAGAAACAACAGGCACAGCTCAATGTGTGGTATGCCTGTGACCCTCACATCTAAGGTATACCTTTTAACTTAATTCGAAATATCACACGGTTCGTAGGTGTAACCAGGGTAAACGGCACTGACCCAACACCTGCTCTGTTAGTCAGAGCTGGTCAATAAAGAGGGGAGACGCGGAGACAGATCTAGGAAAGAGTTGAGTGATTCTGGCAGCAGCGTTTAGGATAGATTGTAGGGGAGACAGGTGAGAGGCAGGAAGGCCGGACAGCAGGAGGTTACAGTAATAGAGACGGGAGAGAATGAGGGCCTGAGTCAGAGTTTTAGCAGTCGAGCAACAGAGGAAAGGGCGTATCTTTGTAACATTGCGGAGGAAAAGCGACAGGTTTTAGAAATGTTTTGAATGTAAGGGGCGAATGTGAGAGAGGAGTCGAGTGTGACCCCTAGGCAGCGTGCTTGGGCTACTCGGTGAATGATCGTAGTTCCAACAATAATGTGGAAGGAGGTAGTAGGGCCAGGTTTGAGAGGAAGAATGAGGAGCTCTGTTTTGGCCATGTTGGGTTTAAGGCGCCACGATCACTGCTCTTGGCTACTGGCAGACCAAGCTAGGGTCCATTTTTGTGGCTGTTGTGTTATTTTATATATTATGTATTCAGGATATGAAACCTACCTAAACAGTTGAGTTCCATACCTCTGGTTACTCTTACAGGTGTTCTTATTATACTCACCTGCTTTTTGATTGCAGGACACTCCTTTTGAGTGTTCCTGCCATCCTTATCGTTGATCCAGAACCTGGTATTACATGTTCAGATTTTAGGATCCTAGCATTTAATACTCGTTTTAATCCCCAATATTTTATTAAGTGGTTTATTAAAGTTGTTTTAAATCTTTCATACCTCACCCAATAGATGTATCGGAGTGCCCAAAACTAGGTTTCTTTTCTCTGTTTGTTGTTCATAATACTTACCTGGGAGCACCTACATCACTATCACATCATACTAATTGACAGCTGCGGGGGTCCCCTAACTAGTACCTACTGTTACATCATCAGTCAGATCCTCCGGGTTGTACTGCTCAGAACCTGGTTATCAGTGTGCCGCAGCTCTTTGCATACAGGGGCTGCTCTAACCAGGGTATAGCAGGAACTGAACTCACACTGTCATGGCCGCCCCCTCTTAGCATCTCCTCTCTGCCTTAGTCCCTCCTCCTTCACCAGCATCCCAACTGGCTGGCTATAGTCACCAGTCCTGTAGAGAGGAACCTGCTAGGGAGCATCAAGCCTGTGTTGCTTGTAGGTACAGGGGGTTACATCCTTGCCCTGCTGAAATCTTGATGTCCCCATCAAATACAGTAGGCTTGGAACATTTTTCACATATAGGGGGTCATGCACTTAGCAGTGATAAGTGCTTTTAAGTAAGATAAAAAGCCATTATAGCGCGATACTGCAGTGTTATCACTGCTTTGTGAATCTCACAACAGGTAGTATCACGCTATAAAGGCATGTATCTCACTTTAAAGCACTTACCACTGCTTTGTGCATAGCACCCAGAAAACCCACTTATCACTGCTTTGTGCATAGCACCCAGAAAACCCACTTATCACTGCTTAGTGCATGACCCCCTATGTCTAAACTAACAAATGTTAACTCTCTAATTACACAGTATCACAGGTGCCTGGGACACAACACTCAGACAGTTCTTACATGTTACATTATTATTACACCACACCGTCCCAAAATTTCCAGGGACATTAACATCTAAGGTTATTGGTAACACCCAATTAGCCACCCTAATATGGGGATTTCAGGAATCATAGGTCAGCCTCATGGGAGGTCTGGTCTGCCTTTTTGGGCGTGGTGAATATACCTGAGGTGTGACTACTAATTCCCCTTGCCTTTCAGTAACCCCACTAAGCACGGTAGATCACTTGCTGCAGGTCATACACGGGATGGCTGATCATAATTGTCTATGTCTACTGCATTTTCATACTCATCGTCAGACTCTAGTAAATGCAATGGTGCAAATTCTTCTGCTTCTAGATCCAACTCAGAGATACTACTTCTATCCGTTTGCTCCACTAGCTGCACTTGGCGAACCTCTTGAGGACGACCCTTTCTTCCTATTTTAGAATATCAGATATGTGTCCCAACATTCTCCCTCCTCTATATCCCTCATCTTCATCAGACATCAATACTCTGAGTACATGGGCCTGATGAGCTTCAATTTGAGCCTTGTCCTCAGTTTTACCGATAACTCCTGCAGGGCACAAGTAGCACAAGCGACTACAAACTCTTTGACATCTCTATAAATTTTTGGCCACCAGAAGATCCGTGATAAATATGTTCATGTCTTCTTTACTCCAAAGTGGCCAATCAATTTGGACTGATGTCCCCAACCTAGAACCTCTTTATGGAAGGACAAAGGTACATAGAGTCTTGAAGGAAGTAAAGATACCTGAGCAGAAATTTTCGACTATACTTGCAGAACTTTCTTCAAAAGGAGAGATGATACGGAAGTGAGGCAGGAAGGGTAAATGATGTAACCATTAATGGTCTTGAATGTCTCTTTTATAGAGAATTTCCTGCCCAAAGTATATCTTCATATTTTGTGGACGAGAAATGTTGGAAAATTGGAGAACCTTTGACACTGGCGAGGAACTGGGGAACAGGTCCCAGAGCAGTGGTTTCCCCATGCCGTCACCTGACCTCTGACCCAATCGATACTGGGGTTATGTTTCTGCAACCATGGGAAACCCAACAAAATGGGGCAGGTTAGGGAGCGAAATACATCAAAGATAAGGGACTCCATGTGATGTATACCTATTGTGACGAACATCGGGACTGTTTCTAGATTAATTATGCGGGGAACAAGAAATCTTCCATCAATAGTTTACACTGCAATGAGAAATATTTTGGAACATAAAAGAATGGCATGAATTCCTGCGAAGGACTCATCAATAAAGTTGCCTGTGACACCCGAGCACACAAAGGCCTGTATAGGCATTGACGAAGTTCCCCATGACAAGCTGACAGGAATTACAGTGGAAGCCATTGACAGGACCATGGAAGGGGATAAAACCAAAACGCCTAGAGCGGATTAACTCACCCTATCTAGGTACTGGAGGTTTCCCGACATAGCAGGACAATTCCTGGCGAAATGTCCTCTGGATAGGCAGAGACCATTGGTATGCCTTCTGTGTTTCTCCCCTTCAGACAATCTCGTACCTGCCAACTGCATGGGCTCTTCTTCCATATGAGGTTCCGTTGGGGGGAAAGGCTGGGGGAAGAAAGTGGGGCATGGGAAGAACTGAGGGAGTTCTGTGAGGATGCTCCTGCTCAACTTGGCACTCATGCATATGTAGATTCATAAGTATACACAGCGCAATTAGGTCCTCCAATTTGGTAGGAATATCTTGGCAAGTAAGCTCATCCTTCAGACACTCAGATAGCCCCTGCCAGAATATGGACCCTAGAGTCTGGTTATTCCAACCTGTCAAGGCATCTTGGGTCCAGAGGGAATTACAGGCAGCTGAACAAAAGAGACAGCAACAGTCTGTGAGCTGCAAAGGGGCACAGAATAAGATTATCCTGTTCCAGGACACTAGGTTATGTGAGCTGTGAATCCATGCTAGGTTATATGAGCTGTGAGTCCATGCTAGGTTATATGAGCTGTGAGTCCATGCTAGGTTATGTGAGCTGTGAATCCATGCTAGGTTATATGAGCTGTGAGTCCATGCTAGGTTATATGAGCTGTGAGTCCATGCTAGGTTATGTGAGCTGTGAATCCATGCTAGGTTATGTGAGCTGTGAATCCATGCTAGGTTATATGAGCTGTGAGTCCATGCTAGGTTATGTGAGCTGTGAGTCCATGCTAGGTTATATGAGCTGTGAGTCCATGCTAGGTTATGTGAGCTGTGAATCCATGCTAGGTTATGTGAGCTGTGAGTCCATGCTAGGTTATATGAGCTGTGAGTCCATGCTAGGTTATGTGAGCTGTGAGTCCATGCTAGGTTATGTGAGCTGTGAGTCCATGCTAGGTTATATGAGCTGTGAGTCCATGCTAGGTTATATGAGCTGTGAGTCCATGCTAGGTTATATGAGCTGTGAATCCATGCTAGGTTATGTGAGCTTTGAATCCATGCTAGGTCATGTGAGCTGTGAGTCCATGCTAGGTTATGTGAGATGGGAGTCCATGCTAGGTCATGTGAGCTGTGAGTCCATGCTAGGTCATGTGACCTGTGAGTCCATGCTAGGTTATGTGAGCTGTGAGTCCATGCTAGGTCATGTGAGCTGTGAGTCCATGCTAGGTTATATGAGCTGTGAGTCCATGCTAGGTTATATGAGCTGTGAGTCCATGATAGGTTATGTGAGCTGTGAGTCCATGCTAGGTCATGTGACCTGTGAGTCCATGCTAGGTTATGTGAGCTGGGAGTCCATGCTAGGTTATGTGAGCTGTGAATCCATGCTAGGCCATGTGAGCTGTGAGTCCATGCTAGGTCATGTGACCTGTGAGTCCATGCTAGGTTATGTGAGCTGGGAGTCCATGCTAGGTTATGTGAGCTGTGAATCCATGCTAGGCCATGTGAGCTGGGAGTCCATGCTAGTGTAGCCCTTGTACCCCCGGGGTACTGAACTACACGTGCTGCTTTCACCTGTATGGCCAACAGTAGGCCTGAGCCTCCGCCACTGGGAGCCTGGGGTAACTTAGTATCTTGGTGCAGTGCCTCCACTGGCAAGGGATCCCAGCGGGGTGGGAGGAGCCCCTGAACCGGAACCAATACACACACACAGTAATTACACACAGGTATATGATAACAGTATTTACTAAGCATGAAGTATAATTCCTTCACATAACACTTCTAGTAGATAGACATCCCACCATAACACCTCCTGGGTGAAACCCCAAAGTACTGGAGTGCCTGGGCACTTAACCCCTGAATGTCCACAAGCAAGTCCCTCCCCCAAAGAGTGTGTGTGTGGGATAGCGCGCTTCCCTGTGTTGGGGCCCGGTGGTGCACTTAGAAATACCTCCCTGGTTGTAGTCCAGACAAGGATAAACAATGGAGAAATCCTCAAATCAAAAGCGCGCTCCGCACTTCTATCTGCTGCTATCCTCCCTCTTGGATCCTTAGGCGGATGCCTCTGGAGGGGCTTCCCGACTGGAGTGTACCCCTATAAATAGTCTCTGTCTCTTTATATGAACAGTCTCCTCTGCACTGGCTGTACTTCCTTCAGGCAATGTCCTGCAGCATGTCTCATGCTATTGCTATAGTGGCAAGGGTTCCTAACATAGGGCCTTGGGCCTTTCCCTACAGCATACACATAAAGCACTTCTACTTTGACTCAGGGGACTAACTCTGCCCTTGGGGAATAACCTCCGGCCTAGTCCCTGGAGCACAGCTCTGTGGATGCTACATGCACCTTCAGGGTCCAGGTCTTCACTGACTGCTTCCTGTCCCAGCATGCAATACTCTTTCCTTGAGGAAAAACAAGAGAACAAGGCGCACAATGCACATAGTGAAGAACAGTTATAAAAGTGAATTTTACTAAAGGAATATAAGTTCTGCGTACATCAAAATAAAAACAATCAAGCAATGGATCAGTGGGGTTACCACACAGGGGGACAGCTGGGCACGTCACTCTTCACCCAATATAGAGGAGGAAGCAGGGGACCAGCGGTCATCTGTCCAGACAGGAAGGTCCTCAACGTCTGTAGATAGCACTCACTCCGTCTTAGGGTGTTAGAATGGTAAGTCCACAGTGTATAGTCCTGCAAACAAGTCCCACAGCCGGGTATAGCAGCCTCTCGTGCAAAGTACTCTGTACCTTGTTCTGCTTGGACTCTGTCCCTTGTTCTGCTTGGACTCTGTCCCTTGTTCTGCTTGGACTCTGTCCCTTGTTCTGCTTGGACTCTGCCATTGCCGCTGTGATCCCAGGCCAAGGATACCTGTCACTGAACAGCTAATGAGCACATTACACAAGTGAATGGCAATCACAGAGTTCTGATGTCTAAATAATATACATTTGTATTGTTTTTATTGTATTATGTACTTTATATATGTTCTGTTTTTTTAATTGACACTGTGTTTGTATGACTTTAATAAGCAATTAGATGCACCTCCATGGATTGGTGCAGTAATATGACACCTTATCTTGGATTGGGGGTTGTTTGATATATAAGTATGTACTCTCCCCCAGTTGCATGTCTACCCCTGAAGAAGTAACTGTGTGTTACGAAACGCGTTGGAATGTGTAATTGCTCATTTTAATACCCCTTTGTTGCCAAGAATTTACTTGGTTCCGCTCCCCCTGTCCCCTCTGACAGCCCCCTCCGTTTTAACAATTCTGTGTCGCCGTGTGTGCTGTGCGTTGGAGCGGACGCTCCCCTGTGTACTGCAGTCGAGGAGTAATCCGTGACGTCATCGGCAGGCGCCCCACGAGGTGTAGTGGCGTGCTGTTGGCATTTGGCACTGGTGGCTCTGATGGAGGCTGCTATACCCGGCTGTGGGACTTGTTTGCAGGACTTTACACTGTGGACTTACCATTCTAACACCCTGAGATGGAGTGAGTGCTATCTACAGACGTTGAGGACCTTCCTGTCTGAACAGATGACTGCTGGTCCCCTGCTTCCTCCTCTACATCGGGTGAAGAGTGACGTGCCCAGCTGTCCCCCTGTGTGGTAACCCCACTGATCCATTGCTTCATTGTTTTTATTTTGATGTACGCAGAACTTATTATCCTTTAGTAAAATTCACTTTTATAACTGTTCTTCACTATGTGCGTTGTGCGCCTTGTTCTCTTGTTTTTCCTCCAGTTCTAGGGGTGTCGAGCCACCCCTCAAGAAAGGCTGCAGACGCATTATTAGTGATACTTACACCTACAAGGTCTACAATATTGTTTATTTCACATTGAAATCACTGTGTGTGTCCCACCTTGCATTAGCTGCGCACTTTCACTTTTTTTGTAATACTCTTTCCTTGCCTTCCAGAGGAATCTTGCAGCCCTATTGGCTCCCTGGTTTCAGGTGGTGTATCTGCCCCTGAGCATCATGGGGCTTGTAGTCCTGTCTAGAGCCTCTATCATTAGCAGCCTTGTGCGCTCTCTCTAATGGCCGCTGCTGTGCACCTTGCGCTTGCGCGAACCTAGTAATGGCCGCTGTACTTCGTAATGCACATGCGCGAGTCCTGCGAGTACGCTCACAACCCAACATGGCGTCGCCCTGCGGAGGGAGCCGCCGGCGAGTCCGTCGCCACCCGCAACAGCCCCTGCATCGAAGGTAAGGGGGGGAAACTGGGGAGCGGGGGTCCGGAGTGGACCTGGCTACACTAGGTTATGTGAGCTGTGAATCCATGCTAGGTATCCTGGAACCAGGGTCACATGGGATGTATGAATAGCTCCAGTTAGCTTAACTCATGCCTTCCCTCTTCCAAAGCACAACAAGTCCTTTTGTCTTTCTTAGTTTTATTGCAAAGTTAAGGAAACAAAGGGTTCTTGTAGATGGAGTAGTGTGGTAGAGAGTGCCTCTCTAGAAGTGCTGTGTATCACCGGGTAAGGCGTGTGTAAGAACAGAAAGGCCTTGCTGGGGCTATTAGCATGAAGGTGCTCACTCAGAGTCCAGAGTGAAAAGGAAGTAAGGGCTGAGTGTCACACAGGAAAGGTATGGGACTGAACTAACTGTCAGCAGGGACAGGGGGAAAAGCTGAGGTTGCTATAGCAACTCACTAACTAGAGCTGTGGAAGGAAATAATGAAACAATGTTGCCTTCACACATGCAGCTAGCTGCTGGGACAGAGGGAATTACTGGCAGCTGAACTAAGGAGACCGCAACAGTCTGTGAGCTGTCGGGGGGTCTTGTGGACTAGAGTTTAGCACCCCTGCTTTACAGATGCATCGGTCGTTATTAAAAAAAATCACGGCGCCGTTTTTGTGTGCGCTGCTGTACTCCACGCGGCATGAACGCGGCCAATCGCCCCAGGCACTTTATCGCCCCAGGCACTTTATCAGGTGTTTATCGCGGTTGCTTTGTTTGAATTGCATGGATTGTGTGCAATTAAATGCAATGAAATGAATGAATTGTAATGTGTACAGTACTGTGCTACTGTATCAATTTCAGGTGTTTAAAAGCCAGAACATTAATTAAAATGCCAGTTTCTGCACTCGCCTGCTCTCGCGTCTTAAGGCGGCACGGTTGGAAGAAATCCTGCGCCGTGACATGGGTATTCCGAGGTATACACCGCGTGAAGTGTTCGTATAACAGCCGCTGCTTCTGTATATCACCTTATGAGGAGCGAAAGATAAAAGGATCAGCTTGGTGAGGAACCTTCGCAGTCTCTTCTGCAAGCGTGAGGAATTGGCAAATCTCCATGAGGAAGGTATAGTCTGAAGTTATATATAGCCTGTGCTCTTTGAATTATGGACACATGTTTAGTGCATTACTGTACATGGAAATGAAAGAAAAGTTCAAGAACTTCTTGCTTGGCCTTTAATTCCAATATCTATGAACAAGATGTGGGAGTATTGGTGGGACAAACCTCCATGCAGGTTCATGAAACGTGGTGAGTTTGAACATTCCTGAGTGGCACAGAAGTCACAAAGATAAGATGCAACGCCGACCACGAGGACCTTTCTTCAGGGAAGATTCACCAGTTTGGAAAGTTCTTAAGGAAATGTGAGGGATCTTTCACAAGGTGAACAGAAAACAGGTTCAAACATCTGTATTCGTGAGAGGTGCGTTGTTGGTGGATAACTGCCACGTTTTCCTTCCTCTTCCACCGAACAATCATCTCAGTCATAATACCCATTTGCACGGCCAGGCCGTTTCAAAGTGGCCAACGGGTGGACTGAGCCTTGTCAAACTCGTTGCTTTTGAGGCTTTGCGAAGCTCTGAATGGAAAAGCAGTACAGAACTCTCCGGCTGCGAATGGGTTAAGCGAGATACACATATAAACAGCTCCTATAAAAATAGCCCAGCCGTTGTGGTGCATAAAGCACACGCACATGCCAATTAGAAGTGATGCATTAAAGAGATTGGCACGGAGCCTGCCCTCTGCACACTGGAAGGGTAAGACATAAAACCCCAGGATCCAGCCGGAGTCACATCTTTTTGTTGACTGAATGCTGTGGAAATGGTGTTTTCTCTTTGCATTCCATCTGGGCTCCGAGACACACTGCTACTGCGCCTGCTAAGGTGCTGCAGCCAGATGTTTCCCATCCTCTGGATTAACAATGCAAATGAATTCCTGACAGCCTTTAATTGTTGGAGTGATGGACAGCTGACGTGCTGTTATGTTGGTGTAAGGAAAGAAGCTGGCCTGCTCCCGAGAGAGTAGAGCCGGCTGATAGAAGTAGACAAGGAGGGCAAATTAGAAAATATGGATCACGGGGGGGAGAACACATATATTTTTTAACAATTCCAGATGCGGTACACACCAACACATCTGGATGCATACAGGAATGGAAAGAAGCATATCAGTGTGGTATATTCCAGCCTTTACGGAGATAACAATGATATTATAGTTCTCCTGGTATAAGGTAGAATTGAACACTGGTACTCTTTCACTCCCAGAAGAATCAGTAGAGTTTTAACCCTCCGGAAAGTCAAGGTTCTGAATGAGTTGAACTCCGACATTCTGGCCTGGGCTATGTGGGGGACATGGTCCCCTTTCTTAGAGCTCACAAAGAAACTGCATATTCTTGTTGTCACATTACTAGAATTGGGGCTGTCAGATTGATGGTACTTAAAAAAAAAATGACATATTATAATCAAATACATTGATACAGAACGTGGGCACATATGGATAGATTTGGTATATAACTGTATACTATATGTAGATTTGATAGTATAACTGTATACTGATTGCTACCTTACTGCAATGTGCAAGGCATGGCCTATAGTGTTTTCTAATCTCATGAGGGCACACGTGTAAGCATACCCCATGGGTTATTTAGCAAAATACTCAAGACCTGTATGTCTGACTGCACTGCAAATAATACAGTCATCTTTCATCTTCAAGGTTGTGTACAAAGTGACATGTATACATGAGATATAAATATATTGTATAATATATGTACTGTATTTTCACTTACCAGGTCAATCCTTTCCAAGATCATCGGTCTGTACCAGTCCTGGTAGTCCCAAAACCTAGGAGGTTGAAATGACCTATAGCAAGCTCGGCTCAAAAGCCGTGAGATGAAGACGAGCCCCTGGTTCCCCTCCTGTCCTCCTAGTGTAGGCCGTATGGTCAGCAAGCTTGAGCTGGAGCTTGTGCTTGCTGTCGTCCCAGTGCTTCTTTCGCATGTCCTTGGTTAAGGCAGTGTTGCCCAGGGCATTCATTCTGGGGAGGATCCAGTCCCAAATCCCTTGCTTCTCAGCAGTGCTTGTGCGTGAGCACGAAGCAGCCCCCACGTCGGTGTGGTTGTCCACTACTCCATTTATTAGGATCTCCGACTCCTCCTCTATGAACTTCAGGATTCTGATTCTACTTGCATCAGTACTAGTACAAGTACTAGTAGCATCAGTAGCAGCAGCAATAGCAGTACTAGCAGTAGCAGCAGTACCAGTACTAGTAGCATCAGTACCAGTGGAAGCAGTACCAGTCCCAATACTAGCAGTAGCATCAGTACCAGACCCAGTACTAGTAGCAGCAGCAGTAGCAGCCGTCCTAGTACTCATATCAGCAGCAGTAACAGTATCAGTACCCATAGCAGCAGCAGAGGTGGAAGCCTGCTCAACAGTTGACACTTGAAATGCCTAGCTGATATGGCTGAATAACTTCAGTATGTAATGTGTATTTATTTGAATTTAAACATGCTTGTGGGCATCAGGTTTAGGTATCAGATCTATAACTATATTAATATGAATGGGCGTTATAATTTTGCTATCACGCATGCGTGGTGTATCGGTTAACGCGTCTCTGCACAACGACAATCCCCGGTAACGCAGCTAAAGTAACAACGCTAATTTGCTGAACGGACGCTGTTTTTGCAGATCATTAGCTTTGTAGATACCCGTTAAACTGAGGAAAACTAACGGACGCTACCTGTTTATGTAACATCACGATAATGGCCCAGATTTCATGGCCCAGATTTAGTAGAGCTCTCTGGATTTACCCCTCCTCATCATCTCTCCCCTCATCATCAGCAGCTCTCCTCCTCCTCATCAACATCAGATCTCCCCCTCATCAGCTCGCTCCCCCTCATCATCAGCTCTCCCCCTCAACATCAGCTGTCTCACCATCATCATCAGCTCTCCCCCTCAATAGCTCTTTCCCCATAATCATCATCAGCTCTCCACCTCATCAGCACTCTCCCTCTCATCATCAGCTGTCCCCCTCATCAGCTCTCTCCCCCTCATCATCAGCTCTCCCCCTCTTCAGCACTCTCCCTCTCATCATCAACTCTCCCCCATATCAGCTCCCCTCCATGCCTGCCGGTGGCAGGGGGAGATGATGGTACACGGTGGCAGGCCGCCAGCGTTGAGCAGAAGAGCAGCCGGCTGCTCTTCTGCTAAATACGGGAGGCCCACTGCCACCACTGTGCACCATCATCTCCCCTCGTGCTGCTGCCCACAGGGGGAGAGCGATCCCCCAAAGAGCGCGGGCTGACCGGGCTATAGCTACACCACTGGCCCTTATAAGTGGAGGGGATACATCATGAAACTGAATAACTGTACAGTGGCTTTACAGTATGACACAGCTGGTATATCATGGGCCATGGCACGTCATGGGTCCTATTGACTTAACAGATACATCAAGGCAAAAACGCTAGTTTTCAAGGGAATTATTGAGCTAACCGCTTCAACGGAGCAGTCGGCCTGATCCAAAACCTCCACTTCTGTTTGTTTCAGCTGGAGGGGAACGGGCATTGGTGGTCATGTGTTCACAGCTGGAGGGGAACGGGGCGATTGGTATGGTTGTACGCTGGGCTGCATTTGTGGATCACAGCGGAGGGGAACGGGCCTTGGTGGTCATGTGATCACAGTTGGAGGGGAACGGGTATTGGTGGTCATGTGATCAAAGACTGGAGGGGAAGGGCATTGGTGGTCATGTGATCACAGCTGGAGGGGAACGGGCATTGGTGGTCATGTGACACAGTGGAGGCGAACAAGATTGGTGGTCTGTGAACACAGCTGGGAGGGGAACGGGATTGTGGTCATGTGATCACAGCTGAGGGGACACGGCATTGTGGTATGTGATCACAGCTGGAGGGGAACGAGATTGGTGGTCATGTGATCACAGTGGGGGGAACGAGATGGTGGTCATGGATCACAGCTGGAGGGAACGGCATTGGTGGTCATGTGATCACAGCTGGAGGGGAACGGGCATTGGTGGTCATGTGATCACAGCTGGAGGGAAACGGGCATTGGTGGTCATGTGATCAAGCTGGAGGGGAATGGGCATTGGTGGTCATGTGATCACAGCTGGAGGGGAACAGGCATTGGTGGTCATGTGATCACAGCTGGAGGGGAACGGGTCATTGGTGGTCATGTGATCACAGCTGGAGGGGAACGCGGTCATGGGGTCAGTGATCCACAGCGGGAGGGGAAGGCATTGGTGGGTCATGTGGATCAGTGGCTGGGGGGAACGGCATTGGTGGTCATGTGTCGACAGCTGGAGGGGAATCGGTATGGTGGTCATGTGATCACGCGGAGGGGAAGGGCATTTGGGTCATGTGATCACAGCTGGAGGGGAAGGGCATGGTTGGTGGTCATGTGATCACAAGCTGGAGGGGCTAGGGTTGGTGGTCTTGTGCTCACATGCGAGGGGAACGGGCATGGTGGTCATGTGATCACAGCTGGAGGGGAACGGGCATTGGTGGTCATGTGATCACAGCTGGAGGGGAACGGGCATTGGTGGTCATGTGATCACAGCTGGAGGGAAACTGGTATTGGTGGTCATGTGATCACAGCTGGAGGGGAACGGGCATTAGTGGTCATGTGATCACAGCTGGGGATAACGAGGTGGTCATGTGGCACAGCTGGAGGGGAATGGCATTGGTGTCATGTGAAACAGCTGGCGGGGAACGAGCATGTGGTCATGTGACCCAGCTGGGGGAATGGGCATTGGGGCATGTGATCACAGCTGGAGGGGAACGGCATTGGGTCATGTGATCACAGCTGGAGGGGAAGGGCATGGTGGTCATGTGATCACAGCTGGAGGGGAATAGGCATTGGTGGTCATGTGATCACAGCTGGAGGGGAACGGCATAGGTGGTCATGTGATCACAGCTGGAGGGGAACGGGCATTGGTGGTCATGTGGATCACAGCTGGAGGGGAACGGGTATTGGTGGTAATGTGATCACAGCTGGAGGGGAACGGGTGTTGGTGGTCATGTGATCACAGCTGGAGGGGAACGGGCATTGGTGGTCATGTGATCACAGCTGGAGGGGAACGGGTATTGGTGGGTCATGTGATCACAGCTGGAGAGGAACGGGCATTGGTGGTCATGGGATCACAGCTGATGGTAGGGGGTAACCAGGCTCTCAATAAATGTCAAGGCCAGGAATGGTTACCCCTAATCCGTGTACAGGGGGCGGAGTCTTTGTCACGGTTGTGCTTGCCACAAACCAGGGTCGGACCGCGTGGCTGAGGTGGGGTTGTATAAGCACCGACCTTAGACCGCGCAGGCTGATCCGGATTGCGCAGTTCGTAGTCATACATAGCAGGGTCGGGACTGGAGAGAGCAGCGTAGTCAATGGACGAGCCAGGTTCAGGGTAGGAGACATCAGGGTAAATGTTATCCAAGCGGAGTTTTGGTAACAGGAAGTCAACTAGATCCCGCTTCAGCGTAATAGCTGAAGGGCGGGAGAGGGTTTAGGGCGTGCGGCGACTATGGCCCATGGTACCGGTCTCAGGAAGGGATAGGCAGACCGGAGTGGGCACACCTTTTTATCAAGGACAGTATACATTTTGTTTAGCACTATTCACGTTTAAGTAGTGTTATTTGCGCTTACACCTTTTTTCTTCACTGGGGTTCAAGAGTGTCAGCTCTTGAGCCCAGCAACTGTACATGTGTATGATGTATTGTGCGACAATAAATAATTTTTGTGCGTTTACCTTTCCAGGGATGCCAGAGAGCAGGGATTGCTGGGGCATGAGTTTCTAGGGCTTTTTTTGCGGAGGAATTGTTCTCAGAATGTGCCTAGGTAGTTGGGGTCCGGAGTTGTCAGTTCCCCTAAAATAGTACCCAGGAATCATGCCTGATTCTCGGACACATGTAGGCACATTGTCCCAACAATATCTCCCCTTGAGAATGCTTGCGTGACTCACCGGTAGGGTTCCCTGCTTCAGCACAGCCCAGAAAGGTAAATGAGGCAAAAGGATGTAAAGTGCCCCCTGTAACTATAACTGGTCCCTAGGTTAAGGGGTTAATGCCAGGTAGCCCAGAACCTGTGTTGGGCTTCATGGGCACTCCAACCATAAGTATTAGGTTTTGAGGGGACTCTCAGAGTCCAGTCAAAGTCTCTGAGATAGTGCCGGGAATAAAGGCTAGTAGAAAATAAAGGAGATTTTCCTATATGCTTGTGACCTTCCAATACATTATATTTGTATTATTTGGATCCCTCTCCTGGTCTTTTTTGGCTGTGCATGACTCCCTCTTCTTCAGTCTTCTAGTGGGTGATTGTGAGTACATTATTTTCTATTGAATTCGACACTCCCAATTAAATAGACAGTGTGTGATTTTTTTCACATATCACCTGTTTTCAGGGATTATCTGTCATTGAAGCATGTCATGGATATACTCATACATATGATTATGGATTCACCCATCCTTCTGTTTACCTGGATTTAAGCATTATATTTGACCTGTACTAAAGCACTCTTATCACACTCTATGTCTCTATAGTAGAAAATAAAGTGCCGGAGTTGAAAGCCACCAGAGTATGTCTGAGGTGTGAAAGCCATTTGGGCAGGAGGGAAGGGCTCAAATACCCATGTCCTGGGATGAATGACAGTTGTCCGGGCTGCCATTTGTCTCAACAGACCTGGAGGAGCCTGTCCCAGCGGGTGGCATCTGAATAGTAAGGGACTAAGGTGGCAAACTTGCGCATGTCCCTTGGCAGATTCAGTTTCCACGCTTACCTGGCTTTTCAGATCGGCTTCGCTGTGATTGGCCACCGAGAAAGTTCCCATGCTCTGATTGGCTGTAGTATTTTGTGAATGAACTCCAAAATACTATAAGAAACCCCTCAGTCAATCAGTTTGGAGATTCTCAGCGGCAGAACTGCGGTCTGGCTTTTTAAAATTGTTCTTGCGCAACTAGCAGAGCACCGACTTCAGAAAAGTCTGCCCGGAAAATATTCTACGTCCAGCTTTTTGGGACAAAGTTCTCAGAAAGGAACATAGCGGTCGCGGTTGGGATTTCAAGCCGATTTTAGTTCCATGGCGTTTGGTGCTATGTACCGGTCAAGGAAAAACTCTTATTTAGAGTTCATTACAGTTAGTTTTCTACCCCAGTCCCCAAGTAAGTGTGTCTTTTCGACTGTATTTTGTGCTCCATTGTGTGTATTCCTAATTCTGTGAATAATCTCAATTTATTTCATTATCTTGTTTTGCTCAATATTTGATCCCGGTAAAAGGTGCACAATAAACCTTGTCTCCTGTGACAGTAGTGTCCCCTTCCCATCCCTCACTGAATAGGTCAAGTGGTCCCCGTACCCTGCGACCATATAGGAGCTCAAAGGGACAATAGCCAGTACCTCTTGGTACCTCTCGATAGGCAAACAGCAAATGCTGCAGATGAGTCTCCCAGACTTTCCCTTCAGTCTCCATGAATGCCCAAAGCATCTGCTTCA
The DNA here is from genome assembly GCA_036426205.1 of Ascaphus truei. Lineage (NCBI taxonomy): Eukaryota > Metazoa > Chordata > Amphibia > Anura > Ascaphidae > Ascaphus > Ascaphus truei. The sequence continues at coordinate 221,598 of WSYH01000165.1, read as the reverse complement.
GGGTACCATTGAACCTCTCACATAAACCGTTGGTCTGGGGGTGGTAAGGCGTCGTATGCTGGTGCTTCACCCCGCACAAATCCCAGAGACACTCTAGCAAGTCTGATGTGAATTTCCACCCTGGATCAGTGTCACGGGAGACCAGGTTTATCAACACCTTTTTATACCGGGATCATTGATTGAGCAAAGCAAGGAGGTAAAATAAATTGTAATTTATTTCAGGAAAAAACATAGAAACAATGTAACACAATTTACACTGCTAACACACTTACTAGGAACAGGGCTAACGTATACTGTACATCTATCCTTTAAACGAAATTAGCAAAAATCACCTCTGTAGGAGCCCTTTCCAATGACCGGGAGGTACTCACGAAAGTCCTGGAACTGTTTTCGGCATGCAATGCCAGCCGCGACCGCTACGTTCTCAAAAAGCGGGACTTAGAAACTTTTCTGAGTTTAAAATCCTTGAAGCCGGCTCGCGTCTATTCAGTACAGAGCATCTTTGAATTTGCCGCTGTTGGTTTGGCGCTTGGAATCTGCGCTTCTCATTGGCCGCAAAGTTTCTTATGGATTTCAGGGTCCCATTCACAAACCTCGACAGCCTATTAGACCGTGGAAATTCTCCTGCCAGCCAATCACCGATTTGCCGGTATTGTAAAGCCGGGGGGGCACCTCTTCCTCTTTGCATACTGAGCCCACCCGCTGTCCGGGCTCCACAGAGTCTGGGCTCTGGAAAATGGTGGCCATACAGCCTCTCCGTGCTGATCTCATCCAGAAACATGGTTACATAGGAGCTTGAGGCTTTCCCTCTGACTCCCAACGGGTCATATATAGGAGACATAATGTGTGTGGAACCCCTTCATTGCCAGGCAGGATGGCTATGCTGCACTCCCTTATCTTGTGAGGGCATTCCCACATGGTGTAACTAACCTTGCAGGGTAATTACTGTAGCTGCCCTAACACACATTTAACCATCCAGAGGGGGGTAAATTCCCTTGCTACAACCCTAGCCCATGTCAATCAAGGTTCCCCCCCCATCCTCCCAATCTTATGCACACCCCCTCCCTGTCAGAAACCCATGCTGGACAAGGGGCCAGTTCTTTGCCGGTGGAAGGGAAGGGCAGATATAGCTCCATTCGCAGTGAAAGGAGGCGGGGAATCTCAGCTCAGCCATGTTTACCAAAAAATATTCTATAACAGCTTTTTTTAAAATACTTCTTTTGAAAATGGTTTCAGTTTCCGGATTTAACCCCTGAAATACCGGTTCATTTTGGTCCTAGGAGGAACGGCAACTTTAAACCTTGTTTATTGCTTGTAGTGTCTTGCCCCCCTTCCACCATGTGCTCCCACCCTGTGCTCACCCCCCTCCCACCCTGTGCTTGCCCCCCTTCCCACCCTGTGCTCCCCACATCCCACCCTGTGCTCCCCCCTTCCCACCCTGTGCTCCTCCCTTCCAATCCTGTGCTCCCCCCTTCCAACCCTATGCTACCCCCCTCCCACCCTGTGCAAGGCACCTGCCTCTTACATAGCCTACCCCTTCCCTCCTCCTCTCCCCGCCCCTTACTTAAGCCTTTCCCTTCAGAGCCCCCAGGCCAAGGGTCATAACACCCACCCCCCATTGGTCAGGGTTTCCTTTACACATCCAACTTTTACGCCCGCTGTTCAGAAGCAGAAAGCGCGCAGGCTCGATGCTTCCGCCCCTGTCCTCACTGTTCCCCCGCGTCAGGGAGACCGCATTTATGCTTCAGCAGCAGGCAGTAGAGTTAACCATTTGCTGCCACTTCTGCGGTTCATTGCAGGAGAGAGGCGAGATAAAGCAGCATTTAATTCTGCAGATTGCAGGCTGGAAAGGATTGGGCTGCTTCGCCGTGTCCCCCACACTATGTCACCCCTCTGTGCTTTTCTTATCGCACCACGCTGACGTATCCTTGACAAGTATGAAGTTTGGGCCCCAGGGAAGAGGCCGGGTAGAAATAAGAACTTTTTTGGGTAACCCGCACTTGCCCTTTCCCTAAATCTTCCAGCAGGAATGCACTCAACATCCTGGAACGAAACACATGCTTCAGCTTAGGGTGTGTCCCTCTCCGTGCTGATCTCATCCAGAAACATGGTCACAGAGGCGCTCGGGGCTTTCCCTCTGACTCCCATCTGGTCATATATAGGAGGCCTAATGCGTGTGTAACTCTTTCACTGCCAGGCAGGATGGCGATACTGCCCCCCCCCCCCCCTTATCTTGTGAGGGCGTTCCCACATGGTGTAAATAACCTCACAGGGTAATTAGCTGCCCTAACACACATGTAACCCCCGGGGGGGGGGGGGGGTGGGGTACATTCCCTTTCTGCTTTCTTCGGAAGTTAAGAACGGTTTTCTTTTCTGTGTGTAACAACCCTAGCCCATGTCAATCAAGGTTCCCCCTCACCTCCCCCATCCCCCCAATCTTATGCACACCCCCTCCCTGTCAGAAACCCATGTTGGACAAGGGGCCAGTTCTTTGCCGGTGGAAGGGAAGGGCAGATATAGCTCCATTCGCAGTGAAAGGAGGCGGGGAATCTCAGCTCAGACATGTTTACCCAAAAAATATTCTGTAACAGCTTTTTTTTAAATTCTTCTTTTTGAAAATGGTTTCACTCGCCCGGATTTAACCCCTGAAATACCGGTTCATATTGGTCCTAGGAGAAACGGCAACTTGAAACCTTGTTTATTGCTTGTAGGGTCTTTATAGCAGTAATCTCATGGGGGTTAGACAGTATAATCAGGGGACTCCGGTCTTCGAGATCCACCAACAGGCCAGGTGTAAAGGATATCCCTGCTTCAGCACAGGTGCCTCAGTCTGTGGCTCAGTCGGAAACCCTAATCTGTTGGTGGCCCTTGAAGACTGGAGTTGGCCAGTCAATTACAGAGCCACTGATTGAGCCACCTGTGCTGAAACAGGGATATCCGGGGAACCTGACCTGTTGGTGGCTTTTGAGTACTGGAGATGGCCACCCCTGCAGTATATCAAAGTCTCCCAGCTTCACAACTGGGGCAAGCACAGCACCAGGTTTATCACAGGCAGAAACACCCTGCTTCTGTGTAACTGGGACCCTGGAGATTTGGACGTACAGCTCCCTCACTTTCATTAAGGCCCCAAATAAAATCCAGAAGTGAAATCTCCACCGATTCCTTCTGCAGCTCGCAGTACCTTCATAGCACACAAGGGGCGCTGTTGTGTGCACTGACTCTGCTCCAGTTATTTATGTCCTTTGTCCTACATTATTCTCTGACAGGGAGGGGGTGTGCATAGGGGGGAGCACAGGGTGGGAAGGGGGGAAGCACGGGTGGAAGGGGGGAGCAACAGGGGAAGGGTTGGAGGTGTAGGGCGAGCACCAGGGGGTGGGGGGGGCAAGCACAGGGTGTGGGGGGGCGAGCACAGGTGTGGTGTGGAGGGGGGCGAGCACCGGGGTGGGAGGGGGGCGAGCACAGGGTGGAGTGGGGAGCACAGGGTGGAGGGGGGCGAGCACAGGGTGGGAGGGGGGCGAGCACAGGTGGGAGGGGGGCGAGCATAGAGTGGGAAGGGGGGGGAGCACAGGGTGGGAAGGGGGAGCACAGGGGGTGGGAGGGGGGGGAGCACAGGGTGGGAGGGGGGGGCCACAGGTGGGAGGGGGGGGAGAGGAGGCACAGGGTGGGAGTGGGTGAGAACACAGATTGGAGGGAGGCAAGCACAGGAAGGGAGGGGGCAAGCACAGGAAGGGAGGGGGCGAGCATGAAGTGGGAGGGGGTGAGAATAGAGTGGGATGTGGCAAGAACACGGTTGGAGGGGGTGAGCACAGAGTGGGAGGGGGTGAGGATAGAGTGGGAGGGGGGTGAGGATAGAGTGGGAGGGGGGCGAGCACAGGGTGGGAGGGGGGTGAGCATTGACATGGGCTATGCTTTTTATGTCCTGATAAGAAAACCATTTTTTAAAGAAGGGATGTTCCCCCCTCTGGATGGTTCAATGTGTTTAATGAGATTGCCAGGTTATTTGCACTCTCACCGGTATAATATTACCGTACCCCTTATGAGCGCCCAGATACAGGGGTGTGAAGCTATTTATTTTGTTATACTATAGTAGGGTTACCATAAGTCCATTTTCAAAAAAGAGGACACCAAAAGCCGGCCGCCCACCCGGGAGCGACGCGCGGCCGGCACTCATCGCTCGCGCGTGCGAGGCCGACTTTCGGGGCAGTTTCACGTTCCGCGTTCCCAGACATTTGTCATTATTTAACAATCCCTCCCAGACGTGCGACCTCCAATCAAACAGCCGGACATGTCGGGGAGAATCCGGGCATGCGGTAACCACGAGTAAAGAGTAATATAGCAACCCATCTCTACCCAAAGCCGTGGCATTATCAGCCTACCACTGACTTCAGGAGAGACCACTTCCCACTGCCACCACTGTTTGGGGGGGCGGGAGGATTCACACAACTCTACGCTTATCAGAGCTCGATCAGCGCTAACTCCCAGTCAGTACCAGTTCCCCCCACTGGGGGCTCTGATAACCCACGGCCCGCCCTCACTTGCCGTGACAGGGAACTTTGTATCTTTGAATCAGACGTTTCCCTATTTAAACGAGACTTGACCAAGAGATTTTAACCTCTAATGGCCGCGTTCATAGTCAGCGCGACGGTGCACGCGCCGCAAACACAAGGCCGCGAGTCAATGGTTCCGGCCATAGAGCGCGCGGCGCGCTCGTGCACGATTGCGACGGCGCTGGCCAATTTGTCACCAGACAAAACTCTTTTAATTTGGTCGCACGACGGCCAGGCCACGTGCGAAGGGTCAGCCAATGAGGGCGAACCGCTCTCGTGACGTCACGGGCCACGCCTCCGCCGCGCCTCACCGTCGCCTTTCCACCTCCACGTCCCGCAGGCCACGAATCGCCTCTGCAGCAGGCGAGCGCCACGCCATGCGGTCCGTCGCCCGCGCCTGCACTCTCCGAGGCCTAAGAACCAAAAACCAATGAGATTTGGGAGCGAGATTCTGGGAGATTTGCATTTAAACAGGCAATCCAAGCGCTTGTAATTGTTTTGCACATTGTACTGAAGCAGGGGGTCTACGGGGCTAAACCCCATTCATTTCAGCGCCGGGCACCCCCTGCTTCCAGAGATACAGCCCTCCACTACCAGGGTACACATTAAGTCCGCTTTTCAATGCTCCCGCGGACCAATAGGAAGCCGTGACATCATCCGATGCGTCTTCCTATTGGCCCGCGTAACGCTGAGCTTTAAAAAGCAGAGAGATACCGGCGCCCCCTTCCGAGGTCCGTGTCTCGGGAAGCAGGGGGTCCCTGGAGCTCAAATGATTGGGGTTCAGCTCCAAAGACCCCCCGCTTCAATCCTGTGTAAAAAAATACCATAAAAATAAATATTTACAAAATAAAGAGGAAGTGCTTGGGCTGCCCCTTTAAATGGACACGATTGATCCCCATCTAATGCTACAAATCAGTGAGACACTGACCAGGCCGGTAATATGCCTGATTAACCAGTTCTGTGCCAGGTGGGTCTACAACGCATTGCATGCAATGATTGGCCGGCCTATTTTGGCACTGAAGGGGTTTAACTGAACACTGCCTCAGCAGGCGAGGTGTTAAAAGAGAAGAAATCCCCCAGCAGCCCTGGTGTTGCTTGGCACATATGGCCCATTACAATGTACGTTTTCCTCCCCTTGCTTGCAGCATATGGTGGCCATACATCGCGCACGTGCGCATAACAAGCTAGTCAGTCTATTAAATATATTAGCAATGTGCGAGCTGGCGCTGGGAGGACGCGTCCGGAGCCCAGGCTGTCCCGGGTTACTGAAACACGGGGGTAAAACGTGCAGCTGGCGTCGTTAATTCCCCACTGTGGCGGGGGGGGGGGGGAGGAATGTATTATCTGAATCACTTAAAGGGGACGACCCCATAGGACCAAAGGCAGAGGGATCAGTTTGTCGTGTTACATGGTTATATAGTAAATGAGATGGAAAAAAGACATACTGTACGTCCATAGAGTTCAACAAATGTATGAGTTTGTTTCTATTAGTGGCAATAATGTATGTGTGTGTATTTGTATTAGTGGCAATAACGTATGAGTGTGTGTTTCTATTAGTGGCAATAATGTATGTGTGTGTATTTGTATTAGTGTCAATAACGTATGAGTGTGTGTTTCTATTAGTGGCAATAATGTATGTGTGTGTATTTCTATTAGTGGCAATAATGTATGTGTGTATTTCTATTAGTGGCAATAATGTATGTGTGTGTATTTCTATTAGTGGCAATAATGTATGTGTGTGTTTTTGTTAGTGGCAATAATGTATGTGTGTGTGTTTCTATAAGTGGCAATAATGTATATGTGTGTATTTCTAAGTGGCAATAATGTACAGTATGCAGCACTTTGCAGAATGGACAATTCAACGAAGCAATTGTCATCAGAGATGGGCCGGTTCCGTTGGTCCGTGGATTTCAGCGGATCTATCTGAAAAAGGACAGTTCCTGTTTTGCGGATTTATTATTATTATTATTATTATTATTATTATTATTATCATTATTATTACTAATACGCTCCGCAGATTCCGCCGCCCGTGGATGGATTTGTAGAATCCAATCAGCGGATCCAGTGATCTGCTGGTGGATTCGTAATAATCTGCCAAGGGATCGCGAATCTGCGGATTGGGTTGTACAAATCCATTAACAGTGTGTATGCAAACGCGGATTCTGATGGATCCGCGATTAAAACCGACCAAATGCGTCCGTGGATTTTACCCAGCGAAACGGATTGTGAGGGGGAAACGGATTTGGGGGGGGGGGAGAGGGATTTGCCCGTCTCTATATGTGGAAAGAACATCAAGGCAAGAAAGGTAACCCCACTTGCCTGGTGATCTTACAATCTAAGGCCCAAATCCACAAAGCTGTGGTATCTCCGGGCTCATAACGTGGTGTTATGTAAATCAGTAACGGAATATGTGTTTCATTAAAGTAATACAAGAAAAAAGACAGGTGAGGAACCCCCCCCCCAGTAAATAACGCTATGTTAGTTTAATCCCACGTAACTGTGATCTTACACATATCCAGCGGAGTCGGATGTTTTGCCGCCACAATGTGGCCGCTCGGCTTTCGACCGCAGATGGCCCTCCGCCGCAGCCGATCCGCGCTGAAATCCCCGCCACAGCCGATCCGCGCTGAAATCCCCGACACAGCCGATCCCCCACTGGAATCCCCACCGCAGCCGATCTGCCGCTGGAATCCCCGCCACAGCCGATCTGCCACTGGAATCCCCGCCACAGCCGATCTGCACTGGAATCCCCGCCACAGCCGATTACCCTCACTGGAATCCCCCCACAGCCGATCTGCCAACTGGATCCCGCCACAGCCGAATCCTCCACTGGAATCCCCGCCACAGCACGATCTGCCGTGGAATCCCCACGCAACCATCCACCGCTGGAATCCCCGCCACAGCCGATCCTCCACTGGAATCCCCACCACAGCCGATCTGCCACTGGAATCCCCGCCACAGCCGATCCTCCACTGGAATCCCCGCCACAGCCGATCTGCCGCTGGAATCCCCACCGCAACCAATCCACCGCTGGAATCCTCACCACAGCCAATCCGCAGCTGGAATCCCTACCAGAGCCGATCTGCCGCTGGAATTCCCACAGCAGTCGATCCGCCGCTGGAATCCTCACCACAGCCAATGCACCGCTGGAATCCCCGCCACAGCCGATCCGCCGCTGGAATCCCCGCCACAGCTGATCCACCGCTGGAATCCCCACCGCAGCCGATCCGCTGCTGGAATCCCCACCGCAGCCGATCCACCGCTGGAATCCCCGCCACAGCTGATCCACCGCTGGAATCCCCGCCACAGCTGATCCACTGCTGGAATCCCCGCCACAGCCGATCCACCGCTGGAATCCCCGTCACAGCTGATCCACCGCTGGAATCCCCACCACAGCTGATCCGCTGCTGGAATCCCCACCGCAGCCAATCCACCGCTGGGATCTCCACCGCAGCCGATCCGCGGCTGGAATCCCCGCCACAGCCGATCCACTGCTGGAATCCCCGCCACAGCTGATCCACCGCTGGAATCCCCGCCACAGCTGATCCACTGCTGGAATCCCCGCCACAGCCGATCCACCGCTGGAATCCCCGCCACAGCCGATCCACCGCTGGAATCCCCACAGCAGCCGATCCACCACTGGAATTCCCACTGCAGCCAATCCGCCACTGGAATCCCCACCGCAGCCAATCTGCCGCTGGAATCCCCACCGCAGCCAATCCACCGCTGGAATCCCCACCGCAGCCGATCCGCCGCTGGAATCCCCACCGCAGCCGGCCACTTTAAAGGAAAGTTTTATACTGGTTAGGGTGGTTGGTAAATGTAAGGGGTTTTAGGGTAGGGGGTTAATTTAAAGGTTTTACCGGTTAGGGTAGGGGGTAAGTGTAAGAGGTTTTAGTGGTTAGGGTAGGGGGTTAATTTAGGTAGTATAGTGCTTATGGTAAGGGATTAGGGTAGGGGGTTTTAGGGTAGGGAGTTAGGGTAGGAGGTTATGGTAGTGGGTTTAGACACTTACCTTAGTGACGAAGCAGCCAGCGACGACAGGTCCTGGCAGTGGGGTGAGTCGTGGCGAAGCGCTGGTGGTCATTAGTGTCACGGGAGACCAGGACTTTGGAGACTTCTTTATATTTGTACCGGGATCATGCATTAGGCAAAACAAGGAAGTAAGAACAAAATGCAGTTTATTCGGGTAAACCCGTGTACGATTAATACACAAAATACAAGTGTAGCCATGCATAATAATGACTGCATACATCTTCCCTGTTGGCAGTAAGTCCTGGTAAGTACAGGCCTGCCAACAGTAGTTATGGAGGTTTTCCCTCACACCCTGGTGTGGTGCCCTGTGTAAGGAAGGGAGTGGCTGTATGCTCTGAGTCCCTGGATAGTGACATCAGAGATGCGCCTGCCCCCTGAGGTATAAAGGGCACAACACTGTCAGTTAGTGTTGTTGCAAGGTTGGCAGAGAAGCATCTGGTAGAATGTATCTTCCTGCATAAGGGATTGGAGGAATACTTTTGTGACCCTAGTGCTGTAACTAGCAGTAGCAGAGTGACCAATCAAGTCTGTCTAAGCCACACTGTGTCCAGGGACCTGGCGCAGTGGTGATCTCCCTAGGAGAAAGGGAATCCCACTTCAATACGGGAGGGCGTACCTGGCAAAGGGACAGCTCGGAAAGTTGTGCGGCTAGAGCCGGCAGCTGCATGTGGCAGTCTGCTACATCCCAGTCTACAATAAAGATGCCATGTTCAAAGAAAACCCCACTGTGTGAGTGTGAGATTACTCTGCAGTGGCGGTCACCACCGAGAAGGAATTCCTCACCAGGACAATATCCCTGCGGAAGCATAGATCCTGATGAGGTGGAGGCGCTGCACGTGAAGTAAGTTGGACTCGTAACCACTACCTCAGATACCTGTCCTGATGATATCCTCTATAACACCAAGTGGGAGACTCAGGAGTCCTGTTACTTGCAGGTGCACCACCACACACGACCATGTAATGGGGACCGGTTAGACCACACGGGCCAATGTGAGATTGGGTGGGTCAGACAAGGGGGGTCCAGCCGTTACACAAGTAAAAGCACACTTACTGGGGGTGTGGGGGTGAAATCTAGGCTCTACTAGGTGCAGGGCGCCTGCTTCGGTGGGCTTACCCTGACCGGGATATACACCCGGGCTTCCTGGTACTCTTTTCGGCTTCAGTTAATGCATCGTTATATCAATAACTAGCTGATATACCCGGCGTTGCCCCGGATGTAAATCCGTAATAGGTAGTATTATTTATAAATAGGGGAACAATAGGATGACTATTTGGTGGCAAAGTTGTATAATGATGTTGAAAAGAAACATGGAAGAAAATCTAATACGATGTTGTTTAAAAATGGTTTATTGTAAACACACCACAGTACAATGTATATTTTGGTGACATAAGTGATGTAAAAATGTGAGGTATGTGTCCCGCTAGGTTGTGAGCGGGTGTGAGGCGGTGGGTGGGTGTTCAGTACGGGTGGCGGGTGGGTAGTGAGTGATGGCTTTGGGTGGGGCCACCGCTAGGGTGTGAGCGGGTGTGAGGTGGCGGGTGTCTGGTGAGTGCGGGCGGCAGCTGGTCAGTAATGTCCTCGCAAAGGGGTGTGAGTGCGGCGGGTGGGTGTGAGGCGGGAGGCGCCGGGTGAGTAGTGAGTGGGTGCGGCAGCTGGTCAGTGATGTCGGTGCATAGAGGCGGCAGGTGTGTGTTGAGTGTGGCGGGTGGGTGAGAGGCGGCAGGTGTGTGTTGAGTGTGGCGGGTGGGGGAGAGGCGGCAGGTGTGTGTTGAGTGTGGCGGGTGGGTGAGAGGCGGCAGGTGTGT